>VZRV01003964.1:2987911-3269969 GCA_013398115.1 Falcunculus frontatus | reverse complement strand
TATAATATAATATAATATAATATAATATACTACTACTGGGAGTAAAACCTATAGAAATTTGAAAAGAATTATTTTCACAAAATTCTGTGGAATCGTAAGGAATCACCCCCAAAATTTCAGAAATTATAACAAAGTGAAAGCTCTTTAGAAGAGATTTGGGAAAAGCAGGTAAGAAAATTACAGTGATATAGAACAAAATGTCCAATTTTCATACTGAAAGGGAAACATTCTGTTTTACTAAAATTCAGCCAATACAGATTTTGAAAATCTGTGCATGTAGGCAATAAAAAGCTACCACTTCGAATTCAGAATTAGATGTTATTTAAAAAGAATACACAGAGTAGGAGTAACAGAATCCCAAGAAGATTTATTTTCTGTGTGTCTGAGATTAACTGAAATAATCTGAAGAAATATGAGATGAAATAAACCATGCTATACATTGCTTGGAATATTTGTCATATTATTAAGCACATAACTTCTACATCATCTGCTCCAAAGGATTTATAATTTAACGTACTTTAAGCTTTTTTTTTTTTAAGAAACTCTTAAGACAATTCCAGGTATAAATAAAAGGAAACAAAAGAAATAGTCATCCATTTTTTTCTTCTAAAGAATTTTTGACTGGAGAATGCCAGTTACAAAATTCAAATTATTAATATTTAAAAAAAAATTTGATTATACTGGATTCCTAAGAAAGCCAAAGTAAATTAACATGCAACTTGAATCTGTAATTGCAACAAAATCAGAAAAAAATTAGAATTCATTAAGGAGGACTTCATTGTAATAATAAGCGTGCAAGGACTTTCTTAGTCAAATGTTAGGTAGAGACAGGTAATAATGATTCTGAAGCTTAAATGTGTTGTAAATCTTCACCTCCTTGGAAAAATAGAGAGGACCAATTGGATGAAACACAAAAGTAGGGAATAACCTTTCTCTGAATTATACCCTATGGGTATTATAATTTGTAATACTGCCCGTATCTTCCAGTAAATGAAACTCTATGCAGAAAATAAGTTATTAAATAATGTCAACCACATATGTAAGTTTCCATTCTCTGAAGCAGAGATTTCCTGCCTCTTTGAGCCAAACGAGTTACAATGAACACTAGTAAATTAGAAATATTTAATGGTCACTATGCAAGCAAGCTTCACCGCATGACAAATGTATACGTACTAAAATGATAGTCTTTATATTATTTCTCACAGTACTGTTGTTGTTGTATCATTCTTGTTGTTATTATTATTAATAACTTTGTTCCTGATGCCATAAAAAAAATCTGTAAAGCCTAATAATAGATGAACAAGCACTGCTTTACAAATTAGGCACTTAATAGTTTATAATACTAATATAAATATATTGTTAAAATATTTCCACCAGGATTCTATTCACAATCAATAATTTTGTGAATAAAAGCAGTTATTTTAATCTTGATACTTTTCTAGATTCTAAGAACTGCCGCTTAAAAGGAAATATATGTAACGATGCTCTTACTTCTTTGAAATATGACAAACATAATTAAGGTACTAATCCGATACGTTTTAATTAAGTTCAAAAATCTGACCAAAAAAGATACTATTGGGTGAAATTCAACTTTATATAAGCCCGTTTCCTTCAAATGAACATCAGCTGCTTACACCAGATCTTGTTGTTATGGAGTGAAAACAGATATTTTTGGTAAGAGAGAAAAAAATCCTTAATATCCAGAAATCATGGCCTCCTGTCTTTCCCTTTTATCTGTTGATAACATGTTTAAATACTTTGTTAAATAAATGGGATTTTTTTAAAGTTGAATTTTTTGACAATTTGTTTATCCATAACCCAAAGAGACTTGTGAATATATATAATCAGTTTAAAGGGAAAACTTTCTTATTAATTTGAGACAAAGAATGGCAGCTTCATCCTGATGGACCTAGGATGTCTCTAAAATTCAGCCTAATAATACATATCTTTATAATTCTTAAATTTTCCCTAGACTATTCAAAATTCCAAAATGGCTGCCAGCCAGTCTGCTGGAAAATGCAGTATTATTCAAAATGTTCCTGATCTACCACAACAAAGTGCTGCACTGCCTGCTCTTAAATTATATGGAAATGGAGCAGACTAAAATTGAAGATGCTGGAAGAAATACTCATTGTACAAAAAAAGGAAATAAAACAAAAAGAAGAATCAATTTTCATTCTGATTTCCTACAGGCAACACAACATAAAAGTCCTTGAGTTAAATGTTGTAGACATGGAAGGGAATCTAAATATAATACAAGTGAATTGAAACAAATTATGTACCAAGCCTAACTGATAATTTAGGCAGCAAATGTGAATTTCTCACTTTTAAATTGAGATTATCAACAGTAGAGACCTTGAACATCTTATTTCCAGAGAAACATCACTGTGTATAGGGAAAATGTTCAAATGAACAAACACATGAAAAGCATACCTGTCCATGGATCTCTCTTTTCACTGATCAGAATATTGTATTAAGTAGCATCTCCCCTTTACTTTAAACTAGAATTTCCCTTATGTTGTCCATCATTAATATGCAAATCTCTAGAGATGAATTTGCAAACTGGTTATCCAAATTTATCTTGCTACTCCTGGGTCTTACAATAAGCATTTTTAATCTGTTTTTCTACCGTATCAGTAAAGATAGTCGTCTGACAGAAATTAGAATAATTCTCTTTTTTTGTTTGTTTGTTTCACCACATTTACACAGCCCCTAATCTGAGCCCTCGGTAGGTTATGATAATGAACACTGAAGCATTTGGCTCAGGGTAGGTTCTAATGTTTTTTAGCCACTGGGCCATTTGCACTGTGCAGGCATAGTATATTCCTGAGCCAGTTCATGCTCCTTGCTCCTGCCTCTTACGGCACCAGGCTGGCACAGTTATCTCCAGCATGTGCCCAGTGCAGGGCAGAAGTCAACGCAGGAGGATGTTACCAAAGGTTATAAATTTCTCATGGAGATGAATCTCACTAATCCCAAAGTATGAGCCATATCATCTTGTCTTTTTCTTCAAACGTTCCCCTCCTTCTATTTTTCAGTTTTTCTTCACACCCTCACCATTTTTCTGTCTTTAGAGCCAGACAGCAGCCCCATTTTCTGTTGCACAGGAAATTCCAACATTTTAAAACTTGTTTTTCTTCTGTATTAGACATCACGTCATTTCATATTAAGCATTAACACCACTGGCATGTCATATTATATTAGAGTATGATACATTAGCTAAAATATTATATTATTTAATTTTCAGCATTATTTTGATTATGTAAGACTGCTTTTTATATACTGCTTATTTTATTTTTATATTACTTTAATACCAGACCATTTTTCATTGTCATGCTCAGTGTCAAATGTGCCTCATTGCAAGAAATGTAAAACACACCACATTAAAAAAGTCATATCTTATTATCTTCTCCTAATTAGAGTAAAAGGTTTGAACTGACATTACTGAAGTGTGACACACGCTAATCGCAAATCAACCAAGAGCTCATTGGAAGGAGTTCTAATTTAATCTGTTTATTGGCTTGATCTTTGCAAAAAAAAAAAGTACAAACATTCTTTGAGAATGAAGATTTAGAATGATTATATAATATAAAAGAGAGTCTTTATCCATTAAAAGTCCAGATTTTGTTCTCTAAACCAAGACATAATCCCTGTTTAAAGGTAACAGACCCAGTGCTGCATACCTTCCATCATGAATACTGCTCATGTGCACATACTGTTTCTGGGACATCACTTGATAGAATTGTAGCTTTGGCCATTGCAGACCTTCCTGCAGAGGCACTTATTTGTGACTCTGAAGAGGTGGTCCCTTGGTAGCACAGGGATGAAGCAGACCTTATTAGCAGGAACACCAGCTAAAGCGCTGATATTCAAAATATACCTCCTGTTTTGCTTGTCCTCAAGAGGAAAAAGAGGACTGAAACTAGCCATTATGATTCTAAACTTCATAAATTATGTAAAAACAAAGAATATTAATTAATAAAAAACAAAACTAGAAATGTCCTTGTATATGATATGGGCAGGGCATGGAGAAGAGTTATCCAGAGGAGAATTAAAGTATTGAAAATACTGCCGATTACATGCTTCCAGGAAGATAAGGGACATTTAGTCTAGGAAACCACTTACTGGCAAGATCTACTTTTTTTTAAGCAACTGTAAGCAATATGATTATGACAAAAGAAAACCATGGGAAACTGTATGAGAAATATTTTCCTCATCTATTCATATCCTCTTGTCCTTGCTCTCCTTACTCTGATTCAGCTTTTCCAAGATGACAGGCAAGCCACGCTTTCATACAGTGATAAACAATATGACAGCTTTGAAATTCTCAGCAATGTTCTACGGGGATGTAGTTTGATGACATGTCTTTGGTAGAGTTTTCACTGCTGCTTTGTCATTCTCTCTTACCCAGCATGTAAGGTGTATACATTTCCATACAGAGTCAGATGGAAAATTTGTCAACATTTAAGGAGAGCTGAATAGTACCAAAGAAAGAAAAGCAAACGCTAGAGTGCATTTCTTAACATTTTTCACACACAGTGAAGATGAGCACTACAGAATCTGATACAAATTTTCTATATTCATTAATCAGTGGCATAAAAGGAGCATTTATTATTGTTCATTTTTTCATAATTTTGGAGTTGATTCCCTGCTTGATGAATCTTGATAGAAAATACAGACAAGGAGCTACTCATAAATTCTCTTCTCCAGGGTCAAATACATGGTCTCTCTAGAAATCAAGACTCACTTTTGTACCTGAATAGCATCTATTTATTCATTCAGTTACTAAGTGTTATTGGAAGATTAAAATACAGTTGGGAACCACTAATATTTCACATTTAGCTACTTTTACCAGGTGCATGTTAAGTTCCTCTGTGAGACATTAGATTTTTGAACCGTCTGAGGAGCCAGAGAGATAGAAGGATGCTACTGAAAAAGAAGAAACAGAAGAAAAGAAAGAGAAAAGTTCATCAAGCATCTGTCACCAAAGCTTTTTTCCCCTCATGTGCTCAGTAGTGGTACAACAGCTAAATAATGAGGAAATGCGAACATATAAGAATCTGGTGTAATTTTAAATGTCTTAGGTATCTAAACTATACTCACAAGGCAGTTGAGAGATGACACAGGAGTGATGGCCTACAGAAAAAGCTGCAGGGCTCCCATAGGGATCTTAAAACTCTCTCAATGGGCAATTGAACCTGCTCCTAGGTCTCCACTAGCTTCTATAAGATATTGAACACCAAGCTCCCATATAAATATTTGTATTTAGACATTAAGATACACTGAAGTATCTTAATATCTATTTTGCTAGTGTCTGTCTGATACTGTAATGCATTCACAAATTTTGAAACAGAAAGAATTTTTTTTATTCTCAAATATTTTTCCCTAAAGTGATCAAAAATATCAAAATATTTTATTAGTTTTCTCCATTAATTCCAGATTTTTAGCATTTCCAGATGAAATTTGTTTTATCAGAAGTTTTTGACCTTTTTTCTTGAATTTTTATTTTCATTGTCCACATGGGAAGTTATCAATGAGTCCTATCATGAAAACGACCATTATCTTGGAGTGAATTATAAATTATTTCAGAAAATCACAGGAGATTGTTAAACACTGTAATAATAAAATAATTTACTAGAATTGTAACATAACTTTTAACATGACCGGGCTTTGTTATATCTGGACCAGTAAATGGCAATTGTTACAACAGTTGCTATCAGCTCATACAATTTGAGCTAATGGGATATATAATATTTCTAAAGTCACAGCTTCTGGAGTGATGGTGTCGTCACGGAAAAAAAGCCCCTACACACTTATAGTTATATGCTAAAAATGTGAATCTAGAGATCAAAAAAGATAGAACACTGAAGATAAATAGGAAGAAATTAATGTTTAGCTCTTAGTTTACAATAAAATTAAAAGAAAGATGCTTTTCAGGTTGTTAAATCATGAAATTTACATTAGACTTGGCAGCATCAGACTTAAATCTAATAGCTGTTTATTTTAGTGCTCCATTTCCATTTAGTGGATGGTATCAGACTTTACATTTTTATCTCTTTCAGCAAGAGATGTTTAGGCCTCATATATATCAAGGACAATTTTGAAATAAGGTGAGTCAAAGATGTTGCCTGAACACAAACTGAATTAACAATAAAGGGCTGCAACCCTGCCACGTTACTTGAAGACATTTTCCTTCTTTGTGAAGGTGAAAATGCAGCAGAAGTGTATGTCTTCCTAGAAAGACAAGGAAACATCAAACAATTACTTTTCCATCAAAAATAGAACATTTAATGGACAATTTATTGACTTTAAAGAAGTATGCTGTAGTTCGTTAGATTTTCCATTAACCTGAGGTCTGTGCTCAGAAAATCTGACATTGTGAGTCAGGAAATTCACTTTCTGTGAAGAAAAATCTCTGTTAATATTAGCAAAGTTTAATAAGGAAACATCATTCCATTTTAGGAATTATACAATGAACATAGCTTTTAAAGACTGATATTTTTGCTGATCTTATCATTTTCCCCAACATAAATACCTCACCTTGATTAAAGTTTCTACAGAAAAAAAAATTAGGGAATGAGTTATAAAATGCAAGAGAAGTTCAAACTAAGAGATGTTCCTAAAGCAGTTATGTAGTGAAACAAATTAAATGAAACATTACAATTCAAAGCCAGTCAACCTGTATGAGATGTTCTTGACAACTTTTGCTACTTGGCATTTAAATTACTCACTGTCTCAACATCTCTGGAAAGCAGTCTGCCACTTTTTACATGGAGTTTGAAGAAATTATTTACGTGTACTTTATTCCTTACTTTATTCTCTCATAAAAGACAACCACCATGCCATGAATACACGAATACAACCCAGGAAATTCCAGGCAAGATGGGAAAGCACATGATGTACCATTATTTACAGGCTAACAGTATCAGTAAGGCTGTTTGTAAGACTGTGGGGTGAAATAATACATTTCTGCATAGGGAGACAGCACTAAGGATGTGCATGACCATCAATGCTCAGGTCTCCTAGTACTGTCCCACTGAGCAGAGAGTTCCGTGCTCTCTGGGAAGGAAAATGGCATGTCATCTCTATGGCAATCCTATAAAATTGCTGAGGAATCCCTCGATGCATAAGTCAGCAACTCTGTATGATGTGGAAGGCAGTGAGGAAAAGGGCACACATTTGTGGAAGCAGATTCCCAAGGGCACTCCTCTGGCTAGCAACATTCTTCTGCATCTTCTTATTTCTACATAAGTCCAAACTACAAAAATATTTTTGCTTTCATGAAAATGCAGTAGACACTGTTCTGGACCAGACTGAAGGTCCATCTAGTTCAGATCCTATCTTTGACATTGACATGGAGTCTGCTTTCTTCTCTCGTCCTGATTAGAACCATATTTTTATAATTTATTGCACATGATTCTATTCCTAAGGCTTTTCTTTAGAGCATATTGTGATCCTTAGCCAAGGAGAAAGTTTTGATAATTCCATTATTTTGTCCAGTGAGAGGGTGTTTCAGATAAAACAGATTGCTGAGCTTCCTGACTGACTGTCCTTGAGCTTTCCTGTCAGAAGATGTTTCTCAATATTTCATGTTTACTAGTTCAGTGGTCTTATTTTTTCCAGGAAATGGTATATATACTTAATGGAAGTCTGATATGCCTGATTTAAACCCACCTCAAGGATTTTTGTCAGCGCTAGTATCTTTCAGCAAATAAATGGATGATGCTGTTGTTCCTCAATCAGCCATGAGGTGGCTGTTAAGTTTTCCAGAACAAATTTCATTCAAGGCACACCTGCCCATCACAGTCTAAGGACTTAATGGTGTTTCTGTCACAATCTATGCGAAAATTGATGCTTCTTTCAGCTTGTGCAGGATCAGCACTGAAAAGCATGGAGCTATTCAAGGCTGTGAAGTGACAAGACGTTGCAGCCAGGTGCAGGATCACATCTCACTACCTTTTTACTGTTAGTAGTTAGAATTTGAAACAGTGTATTGAGAGGTAACTGGAAATGTTAAATAATCTTATATCCTCTGGATTAGTTGTTTACTGGGGGACTTTAGCTGGTTTTTTTTTTTTTTTTGATGATTGTCACTTTGATGTTTTGTCACACTAATAGCCACAACTGTACAAGTTACAGTTTTAAATCGTCCCCATTCTAACTGATTTAGTGTATCTTGAAAAGTTGCCAAAATTATTATTAGAAGTTATTTTGACAAAAAATTCCAAATCTTCTCCCACCGTAGCTGAAAACTGGGGCAAAATGAAACAGGACTTACAGAAAACAAGCAAATTATTAGCAAAACGTTTCATTTTTTTTTACTTTCATCACATAATATTACTGATCTAAATAAATCTAATAACAAAGATTGAAATAGAAATAGTTCTTCTGAGACAGAAAATATGGTGTCTAAACCAAAGGTTTTCTGTAGTAGGACTATGACATCCATTAGATGTCATTGCACTGAATTTATTTATACAGCATTTGTACTGCTCAGAATTGCTGACCAAGGATGCAATAAACTGCTTCAGAAAGCAAAAATATATGCAATATGATGCAATTGTGAACAATAAAACTGACAAATAAATTCATTCAAACATGATGTGTAAAAGGTGTAAGACTACCCACATACATTTTGACGTATAATATGTTGCTTTCCCAAAAAATAAAAGACACTACCCGAATTATCAGTAAGATGCGCAATTGCTCATGTCATTGGTTTGAATCTTCAGTGTTAACATTCACTTTAAACAAACATTTCTCTTGCTTCTGTTGTCTATCCTCATAATACAAGTCAGACCTTCGCTCAGAGTAGTAGAATTCAATACTACACAAAAATTCTTTTACGTTAGTATTTGTAGATTCTGAGCTACTTCAATAATGTTTCACAAGAAAACGTTTTAAGATTTTTATACTGACAAAAAAGTTATCAATAAAATTAAAAATCACACTAAAATTAATTCAGGCTTTAACAAGTTCAGATGAAGGTAAAACACAAGGATTGAATGCGCAGTAAGATTTAAGTCATAATAGTATTCACACTTAGAGACTTATAAATTATTTTAAAAAATATTTTATGTCCTAATTAGCAAGGACATTTTCCTAAAGAGACATTTGCTTTGTCTAAAAAATATTACATTTTTAATGTTCAAACTAAATTTATTAAAATAAAGATAGCATAAACAAGCTCTTTTTTATTTTTTAGCATTAAAGGACAGAAAACAGAGCAGCTTTTCTCAATTACTCTATTTTAATAAGAGCTTAGAGATTGCGGTTTCCCTTTCATTCATTTCATGACCAAAGCACTGCATATGCTGTTTAATAATCATCACTTTGGCTTTACTACACGTCTATTTCTACTCAAAGTGGATTTTAATACATAACTGAAAGACAGAATTTTATTTTTTTCCAGTCAGTTTCTAGGTGTAAAGAAAACAGCATGTCTCAGTGGGACTCCTTTATAAAGAGGAGAAGTTAAAGATATTTGTAAATAGCATGGGTTGCCAGATAAATTACAGAAAAAGTATCTTCTGTAGTGGTTATGTCATGATTGGTAAATATTTGTATAGGTCTTGAGCTTGCAGATTGTAGACAATTAACACCTCTTTCCCTCAGAAACACAATTTGTCTTTAGAGAAAGCACCTTTGCCAATATCCATGATACAATAGATATTTCAGTATATTTTTTTTCTAGCCGATCATGTTAACCACTACTAAATTTGATTTTTTTTGTTTTTTCACTAACCTTCAGATTTTGAAACTATATAGTTTTCTTATAGAGGTGAGAAACAAATTACAGCCTCAGCTGTTTGCAGACGGTTGTTACCTTATATTGGCTCATTGGCCTTGCTAGTACATAAAACACCCAACATAATTGGATTATTGGGCTATTCATTGTAGATATGTACCTTGTATCAGCTTTGATTTTTATTATTTTTAACATGTACTTATTTTCTTAAGGAAAATGTTAAAGTTCTTATTTCTGGGGTCTGTATAGAGGTATAGAACAAAATATCCTTATGAATCATCATCAAACTCTGAACATCCCTTGGTTATTTTAACACTTCAAATACAAATACAAGGAACTAAGTCTTGTTACAGAAATATAAGATACAGGTTGGAGTTTTTTTCTTCTGAAACACACACACTTACATGTGGCCACATTACTCAGATGCACTCACTCTTAAGAGTAGATTCATTGTTACAGAATTAGGTAAGACTACTAAACATGTAGCTGTGAAAAAGGATAACTATACATTGGATTGGAACAGCAAAAAAAAAAAGTCAAATTATTATTCTTAGTAAAACAGAACAACTTCTAACTAGGAAATAGGCAAAAAGAAAGACCTGCATTCATTTAATCTTTCTTTAATGCTTTGAATAAATTATTCATCTTCTCAGACAACAAAATGTTGAGCTTTTCTTGTAATACAGTGTAAAGTTCACTTTGGGGTAAACTGTGGTGACAAACTATTTTTATTACTGAAGATTCTCTTGCAATTCATATTTCTTCCTATATATTTCAAAGGAAGACAAATCCACAGGAACATGGGACTAACACAAATCCCAAATACCTTTGCCAACATCTGAAATTTCATCTTGAATACATCGCTTAAAATTGCTCATTACGACTTCAATTTTTAGTATTTTAATTAGACTTTAATTCCATGAATGTAATGAAATACTGTATATTCTATATTGATCAGTCCTCACAGACTTCCTACCTGCTAGTTATATTGGCAGATGGTTTTCATATCTGCGAAGTGTTTCTATATATTTTTATTCACATAGGAAATTACTTAATTTCTCTTTTGTGCAGTTTTCTTGGGAAACAAAAATGTTGTTGCCTTTTTTGTGCTAACTGCGCAAAAATGACTTACCAGGAAGAGAAATGACTACTTACCTCCTGCAGTAAGAGAATGTGACAAATCAAAGTTAATGAGGGTGAGAGATAATAAACAGCATGAATTTCAAATTAAATACATTTCATTTGCTCATGGGGTTAAAACTCTTTTCCAAAATGCTAACAAATACTTTGGATATAGACACATTACACTGAAAACCTCCTAAAAGTGACAAAAATGAAGGTGACAAAGTCTTTCATCTTCACATTAGAAAATAAAATGGTGTTTTATACCCAAACGATAATTTAATCTATATGTATTGCTACTAAAACTGTGTTACTTTGAAATAACTGTGACTGAAAAAGGAGTTAGAAGGCAGCTTCCGAAAAAGATCTGAGGGATCTGCAGGGTTATGCATTTAGGTACTCATCTGTCAGAGCAGAATAGAGAGTCAAGTCACAAATGTACCTGGGTGTCTTAGACTGGGAACAAAAAGACCCATCCCACCAGGCTGGTATTCCCCTAGTCCAAAAGGGAAATATGGCATAAAAAATATTTAACCGTAGTTTTTGGCACATTATTAGATTATCTACTTGCAACTACCCTTCTACAGTACTGCACAGTCTCCATGCTGCCTTTTCTGTATTTCTGCTAGGCAATTCTATTATGAAACTATTAAAAACATAAAGACAATATTATATCAATCTCTGAAACTCTATTCCTAGTTCTGCTACAGTATAAGTACTTCAGGGCTGTAAAGCACTTTATTCTTAAACCTGCGGCTGAATACGATCTCCTTCACTTTTCAAATGATTTAGTGCTCTTAATTATGCATCTTATGACATGCCAGTCTTAATATTCACAAAAGAAATGTGTATCCCACCCACAAAATAGGTTTTATCTCTATGGGTTGGCAGTATGAGTTGCAGACCTCAAAATTTAGAAAAATGTTCAAAACATAATTTTCCAGGCTCCCTGTGCAAGTGTGTACAGGCTGCTGAAGGGAAGGCCTGAGGCTGTCCTCAAGACCACTCAGTTCCATGTGCCCAGCAAGCCAAAAAACATGGTATGGCTAGAGAGAAATGGCATCTTTCACCAGGCAGCCTGCAGGCAGGCCACATGATCTCAACTAAACATCTCTTGGCATTAAATCCAGAGGCTGCTCTTAAGAACATAGAAATGTCTTCTCTGTACTAATAACGTCTTCCAACTGAACACACATAGTCTGGCTTCCAAATGGCTTTGAATTTGTGTGCTTCTTGACTGAGGTAGTGGTAGGACTTCCAAGGGTCACCCCTCTGTGGCTAATTAGACATCCTGATATTAAATGACACTCACATGTAGACTCCTTAATAACTGGATTGCTCTGCATCCAGAAAATGGGAATTAACTACTTGGCAGAGCCATTGGATTATTCTGACTATATATAATTGTTCCAAACTCTTGAACTAAAGGAATTTAGTTCATACTGGTTTTTGCAAGAAGAATTCCTCCTTCCCCTACATGAGGCTTGTACAACCTGTACAGGTAAACAGAAACTGTGTTCAGCATCTGTCAAAAGAGCAATTCAGCATTTCAATGATAGAATAATTCCAGTCTGCCACATTACACATACATACGTTTACAGAGAGAAATTTACTTGGGTGGAGACTATTGCCTTGCACTTTTATCTGTTAGGCAGAAATGTATCAATTATTATGATATAATTCTTGGATTTCACATATATGCATAGATACACCCATTCACAGATTTTCTTTCTTAAATCTGGGTATCATTATTATTCTCAGCAAATTAATCTGTATAAAATGGGCTGAACAGCCAAGTCTTTAACTTTGCTTTACAGCTGCAACTGATTAATGATATCATTCCATGTCTTAAAAGCTAGAATAATTTGTTGTCGTTCATAAATAATATAGAAATTATTGCTGTCTGCACAGAAAAAAACATTCTGTCTGTAAAGAATTAGTAAAAGTTCCTAACAGCACAGTTCTAATTGATCTTTAAATTATTCATAGAATTCCTCTGGGTTCTTATCCTCCACAGGAGGGGTTTAGTTTTTTATCTTTTTCCCTGAGTAAAATGACTTTATCATTATTATAATTTCCTGTGAAGTAACTGTAGCTTTTGTTTGGAGTTTAAATGAAAAACTGAGTCCATTAACATACAGATTTACTCACTTTTTAAGTTAAGACCTTGACTAAAACACTGAAATATAGAAATCAACAGAAGACTTATTGTCATTTCATAGTAATTACATTAGCACTATCAGGAAAGATAGAATAATTCTGTCTGCAAAATAATTTTGGCTAGGACGATGTATCTCATTGTTTCCCCCCACTACTCATTAAAGTTTGTGTTTGCCTTAAAATATGTTCAACTATCTGATTAATGAGCTCTGTTGACCTTTGTCTGTGTGTAATTCTGCATATGTTTCTTTGTCATGCAAAAGACTCATGTTTTGTGTCTAACTGTATTAATCTAGAAGGTGTTTTTTTTCTCCAGTTCTGTTACTCGTGATTTTCTGAGGGAAGGGGGATGTTTGTCTGTCTTTAAATCACTTCAGAGATAATTATTTCTCTCCTGAAAATATCTTTAAGAATATTTCCCAAGCACCATGTGAAAAAAAAAGCGATGTCTGACCTGGATTTTGCTATTATGGGTTACAACTTCTTTTCAGTTCTGTTGTTGATATACATGGTATATACAATCCCATATGGTATATGACAGTATATTGACATACACTAAAATAAAACTCTGATCCAGAGCGTTCACATTAAATGAAATCTTTCTTGTTCAAGAAGATATTGCCTGAGAAACTGCAAGTACACTCTTGAGCAAGTTTTCCAAAGCAGGCACCAAAGTTACATGTACAAATGAAACTGCAGAAAATGCATAATGTACTGATTAATTAATTAATCATGTAGCGAACAGCAGTTTCAGTACACAACTATCACGAGCTCTTTTAGGGTGTATATTTTGCTAATAAAAATAGATAGTGAAAAGATACAAGTGAATTCAAGACTGAATACCTACTCTGTGTTGATCTCATTTGATACAGCCTAGCTAATGCAAAATCCACCTAGAACCTTCACCTTATATCAACTTTATTTCTCTTCATTATTTAAGGTGAAATAAAATGTCTAGCTAACTACTGCAATACAGAGAGTGAGAGAAAAGAGCACGTAAGAAGTATTTATTCAATGCTAGTGGTCTGTGTCATTTTGGAGCTAAGTTATGGGTTGTATTTCTGTCAACATGCATTAGGACTCATCTAGTATGGAGGTTGGACCAAAAAAATTTCAGAGCTCTTCTGCAGTCTACTTATTTCATAACCCAGAGATAAGACTGAAAGAGTACAGAAACACCTGTGGTGGGAAGGAAAAATGTGTGGTTGAAAGACGCTTCTTCCTCTATTCTTTTCTTTCTCTTTAGACTATATTAGATGAGAAAATGTGCCAATTAGCACATATGGTGTTAAAGCCTGTATAGGCTAATTGGAAGATTTCGTTTATGCATGTAAAGAAATAATTTGGGGATTCTTTAATTAAGAAAATAATATGGAATACAGAATTCCCAGATATGAAATAACTGATGGTTAGAAAATTACTAAGGAGTGGTACCATATATACTTACTTGCTCCTTTCTTCATCTTCCTGAGTATGTGCCCATGGCCACTAAAATTAAACACCAGACCCTTGAGTCTTAGACAGTATGGACATTAGTTTTTTATTCTGTTTATTATCAGAATTTCTCGTCTGATGGTACCTATCATGTCAGCAAGTAGTTTTTGACTTTCTTGGACTCTGAATTTTGGCCCAAATATGTTCTCCCAGAAGTTAGCTTTACTCTAAAGTAAAATGGGAAGCTAAATTAGCCTAACAATGTCCCATCAACAGTATATAGGTGTATTGGCAAGACTGAGAAAAAAATCTTTTTGGAGCAACCATAATTTTAAGACACATACCCTGTGTCTACTACAGCACCACAGCCTAACTGGAATCATAAGATCACCTGTAGAACAAGATGAGTACAATTTAATAGCTAGACATAAGATACAGTATGATATGACTTATGCTGTGTACAGCTTCTGGGTGAATTCTGCACATTCACCTTAAGAGTCTGTTCCACTCACCCTGACTTGAACCATAAAAGATCAATTCCCATAGTAACAATACAGCCTATTCCATCTTCACCGTTCTTCCACTATAGGATGAATGCATTGGAGAATTTTTACTTATTCCGCTCTGCTTCATCCAAGGACAAGATAATCAGATACAGGGTTTTTTTTACTCTAACTTTAATTTCATGTATTTTTCAATATTCTGTGCTTTATTTCAGTTCATGTAAGTAGTCAGTGCATAAATGCATGAACTAAAAAATTTAGATTTTAAGAAATGGATTTTAGATATCTCTGGACTTGACATTAGAACAATTACTATTACTCTTTTTGCAGCAATATAAGGATGTGGAAATCTCACAGAAAAGACAATTAAACATTGCGTCAGGGGCTAGAGAGGATCAATGTCAGCAGTTATCAGGTAGAGAGATTTTGATATGGCAACCAACACCCAGATGCAGTAGATGTTTTCCAAAAGGCAAATTCCTTCTCTGGAACCCCAATGTGGTCAATGACAGCAGCAAATAAAAAACATGTGTTCATAAGAATATCTACAATCTGCTTTTCATTTTAAGGTGATATATTTCCTTTTCTTTCCAGAGGACCTTTTTTTGAATACAGAACTGGTTAATCTGGGTTTTGAAATTAACCTAGGATCGGAGATTGTTAACATTAAAAAAATTGCAATTAGGGTAGCAGCTTGTGTTACAAGTTGCTGCCAAATGTAACTTTAAACAGCCAATCCATAAACTTATTATTAAATGCCATTTTAAAGGTAGTGGTTCCAATTTGAGCCCCCATCTTTCCTCTTTTCTGACAGTTACCCAGCATTCACAACCATTATTCTTGACCTCTCTCTCCTATTCTGCCCCATTGGCTGCTTTCCTGGTTTTCAATGTTATTCCAAAATCTCTTCATAAAATTGATCAGATGAGACCAGCTATCCCTCAAGCTTTTCTAAATTGGTCTCCCTTTTTTAGAATCAAAGAGCTCTGCTGCTCCTTTATGCAAGTTGACTAGTAAGCACTGGCATCTACGTTCTTTGAAAAATGCTTGCTTCTTATTTAAAACCTGGATGACCTGACTCACCTCAGCTGAAAATAATGTTAAAACTCCCCTAAGTTTGTGGATAAAACACAAGTCAATGGGTATTTTATACTGGATTTTAGATAGGGCATGGTCTCACTGCAAGATTAGACAAGTTTCATGCGTCCTTTTCTCATTTTTGCTACTTACTCAAAATATATGGCAGGATGCATAAACTTACTTCATTCTTTGAGTGAGAATTTTAATTGCATGTTCAGTAGAATGAGACATTTAAATGATTAAAAAAAAACCCTGCATATACTGGTACTTTTAGCTGTAAATATTCCTTATTTTTTAAACTACTTCTCTATTCCTTGGTCTCTTTACCTGTATCACAAAAATCAGATTACTCCCTCATGTATATTGAGGGATTTTGAAATGCTAATTGAAAGATGCTTTTCCAGCACATTATTTATTTATTTATTTAATTTGTTTATTATTGTCTCTCCATTCAAATGGAAACTGAGACATAAGCACCATGCAGGTAATTCCAAAAATATTATAGAATCATAGAATGGCTTCTGTTGGAAGGGATCTTAAAGTTCATCCAGTTCCAATCCTCATGCTCTGGACAGGGGCACCTTTCACTAGATCAGATTGCTTAGAGCTCCATGTGGGACAGTGGATAGGTAGATATTCATTACAAATATAATATTGTTCTATCTTTCTGTCAGAGCACTCTGTGAAGGGAATCATTAACATTAAATTTTAGAGTGGTTTTTTCTTACCTACTATTTTGATCTGAGACTCGGGCCTTCAGATTCTAACTACCCAGAATGTCGTCTCAAGCAGCGACAAATCTGCTGATGATGAGTCAGTTGGTCAGTTGCGCTCATCTGTTTGGTGACTTTTGTATTCTGCAGAAAAAGAGAAAATGATGCTGTTGAGACAGTCAGTCTATTCCTTTTGGGGTTTACAACAAGATGTTGAAAAAGATTTGACAGACAGGATAATGGCATTCCAATGGCTCCTACACAAATCTGTTGAGGTGAGGATAGTTTTAGATAGACTTGGACAAAACCTCCTGTGTGTGAACTCTTTTAATTTATCACAGATTTCTCCCCTCTGAAAACACATACAACCGGTCATTTTCTGCACTGTATTTTGGGAAGAATTGAAATTGAAAAAACTGTAAGAGACACTTTTCTTATCCTACTAAACCTTTTTTCTCCTGTTTATGTATCGCGGATTTTGTTCATAATTTTATTACATTTTTTCTCTGCTTGTGTTCCTAGCGGGAGGGAGCTTGGCTAAGAAATATCAGAGCGGTTTTGAGATTATTGTTCTTTGGTGGTTAAGAGTAGAATTGCTTCCTGATGTAACATTCCAAAAGGTCTCATTTGTGCGTGGTGCCTGTCAATATAAAATATGTAGATTCAGATATGACTACTATTTTTATATCTATAACGGGTCTAACCATCTGTCCCTTTATATTATCCAGTTCTCCATTCCCCTTCCATCACCTATACAGAAGAAAGGGAATAGCTTGTTTTGCCACTATGTTTCACACAGATAGATACTCTAATATTAGAGAAATATTTTCATAGTGGCATAGAAACTGAGAAAGGAAAATAATTCTTAGACCATTTTTTTGTGTCTCTCTACCAGGCTGGAACTGTTCCCTACAGTATAATTTTTTCATTCACTTTTTTTTCATTCACTTGAAACTTTATTTGTCTCAAATGAGAAGATTTCAACTGTTTCTCTTTAAAAAGCTGTTGCATAACCTACTAAAGCTGCTTGATAGCGTATTTTCCATTCAACATTCACCTAAATATCTCTTTAAATTAATTTCCAACAGACTACATAGTTTTTCTGGCCCTTGGTTAATTTTTTTCTTTCAAATAATTATAAAAAGACATTCCTTCTCCCACCCCACTTGTAATTTTACATAAATGTATATCAGTACACACTGTGGTTATATTTATTAGTCTACTAACCCGAAAAAGTACCTCCAATCCCATAGTTTGTCAATTCAGGTATCAGAGTTACACTAAAATTAGAGTTTCATTAAAAATATTCATTCAGATATCAAACATTAATTAAAATGAGTTGGAGATAAAATGGAAATTGTCTAAATCACTTTAGAGAGACTACAGTAGGCAAGATCATTGTCCAAGCTGGAGAAAACACAGTCATGCCAAGACACTCTATGTAAAATTCAGTCTATCAACCAGACTATTTATAGGAGTCAAACATATTATTTTCTGATGATTTTGACACAAGACAAATTATATCTTATAGTGTTCTTAGCTGTTACTTTAAGGCAAAGCAAAAGACTAGGGATTTCTTTCAAATTACAATCAAACTGAGAATCACTTGTGTTTGAACTTTATTTGGCAAGATTTATCTACTTGTAATATAGTATAGTATAATTTGTATAAGCTAGCAATTTTTAATAGAAGGCAAATATAACATAACTAGTAACATAAATACTAGTTTTGCTATTCAGCCTTGACATATTTAACGAGCATTTCAGAATGCCTTCAGCTGACACCATTCAAAACCTCCCTTTAAGGCTTCCCTGTTGAGGGCAGAAGCAACCCTTAGCAGCAAACTCAGTTTCCAAGAGAAATAAAAAATCCCTCAAAAAAAAAAAAAAAAAAAAAAAAAAAAAAAAAAAAAAAAAAAAAAATTAGCAAAACAATCTGGAAAAATATATTTTTCTAATTTTCTTTTACATTTCTATATATCATGCCTAAAATACTTTCTTTCTCAATATTTACTCGTATATAAAAGGTGTTTCTTTTTAACAGATGAAAAATGGAGACAAAATTAACATAACTGCCCATCTAGACAAGTCTTTATTATGAGGTTTTTAAAACATTTGTAGTAAAGGGCTTTCTAACCTCAACCCAAGTAATACAGAAGACATGTTGACAGGAACCAGCTTGGAAACATCTATGGAGGTCTGACCTTAACTTTTGCTTGAAGATAACTGCATGGTGGTTGCCAAGTCACTCACAGTGAAGCTCAGGTCCAACTCTTGCCTTTATGAACCACAGGAACATATTTTAGATGTAGGAAATTTTTTTTCCTTATCACAGATGTCTGAGAGCACTACTGTCCATTAACAAGAGAAGGTAACAAGTTTTAATTGCCTTTTCCTCCTCTTCCAGCTTTTCAAATATAACCTTGGGAACATCCTCCACATGGGCTGCCACTTTTCCAGAGCCTCGGCATTAGACTGACAGTGACATTATAGCTGGCAAAGCCCAGGGCGGGAAAGCAATGAACACTGGAACCTGCAATATCCACTGGTGACCTTTTGGGGTTGTTCTTTGTCACCTTAGACCTTGAAGCTTTGCCCAGATCATTGTCTTTGTACAACTTGTCTCTTCTCTCTCCGTGGTTTGCTCCACTGATCCTTCAGACTTTCAAAAAGACAGTCAAACCAGCACTCTTTCTCCATATCACAAGGAGACTGGAGCCTCTCCTCTTAACAAACTGCAAAACCAATGCAGAGAGTTATTCGGCAAAGTTTTATATATGACCTTTACTGCTCCATCTTTAATTCGTGTAAAGAAAATGCAGAGCCTTTTGCTCTGTAAGCATTTACCAAAATGTTCTCATTTGAGCAAATGCCATGCCATTAGTATTAAAATGTTGCAAGCACTTGCTAAAAGGTTTTTCCTCCTTACTTTTATGACAGTTTTAGCAAATAATGTTAGCAGCATCATTTCAAAGAGACACCAAAAGAGGTGAGCCCTGGGGCTATGTTTTCACACTGATTCACTAGATAAAATTTATTACGTTTACAAAATATATCAGCATGTCCATAAAACTTTTTGTTAAAGAGAAGTGAAAGCAGCATTGTGTTACCTAGCATTGTATTTCTTTGCAATTTTAATTTAAAGCAACTGTAGCAATAAAGAGGGATTGTATTTCTTTTTCAGTGTTTAAATACAAACTGGTGAATGTAGGTTGTGCATACCAGACATGGGCTGCTCCTGCATGAATTAATAAAAACAAACCGAATTTTCATTCCCTCAACTTATGAATGGTGCCAGTCTTACAGTGGGATGTCTATACTATTATATGCTTAAGAAAATATACAAATTAAAAGCTAGGGTACAGGAGTGCACATTTTTGAAAGTAATTTCAAAATAACTGTGTCATAAGGGGCTAAGTTGTTGCCATGTGTTTTTGAATTTTAGTTAATACTACATTTTGTTTTAAGTGATTGCCATCCAAGGCACAGTGAGGAAACGGTAATCAAATACTGACTCCATACATCATGATTCCACTTTACTGGAGACTGAAAAGCCCCCACCAAAACCACAGTGACGTTTCCAACATTTATTTTCCTTACAAAAGCAGAATCTAAGTTCATTTGTATCAGGGTAAGGTAACTTGTTCATCTGTATCGGTGTAAATTAAAAGTAACTCTTCTAGTGTCTAGGACTTATACCACTTAAAGTAAGCCAATCTGTTTTTCTACCGCTCATGCACTAGAGCTCTCGTCACAGCCTTTTCTGTTTTCAAAAGCTTTTTGTCTTCCTATAATGTCACACATCTTTACTGATTAGTAAAGAAATGTTCCTAAAAATTGGAAAATGGAAAGGGGACCTGGAGATCCTGATGACTAAGAAAGCTTGTGGAAGCATATTTCTCTTCTGAAAGTGAAATTGTTGCATGTATCAATTGCCTGATTGAAGACAGTGAAATCACTTGCAAAGGATACATGTCTAGTCAGGGAAAATTAAAGGGTTTTTTCTGCATGACCCTCACAAAATATGTGAAGCTGAGCTCCAGACACTATTTCTATAGCCGACAAATTAATTAAATCTCTGCAGTCATGCTGTTTTGTGAGGTTTTCTTAAAGTAGCCAAAAGTGAGAACTTGCTGAAATAATACACTTTTTCTAGGAGAATGCATCTCCACTGAAGCCTGGCCTATAACAAAAACCACCGAGCAGTGCTTACTCCCCCTGAAAATCATGCCCAGATTTTGAGTGCTTTGTAATACATGGAAAAAGACACAGAATTACATGTAATCAAAAGAGATAAATGCGTGTGACAGAGAACGTAATCCTCATCTGAGCAGTTGCAGAGATATAATGAATGAGCATCTCAGCTACAAACAATTAGAACTTCAGTAAACCACTGCAGGAGGACTGATGGGCTATTAGAAGTGCCAGCTGTCATGAGTTAATCCACATTAAACTCTGCATCCCCACACTGCTATTAAATACAATAAAGGGGAGACATATGACCTTTCATTTCTAGCCAGGAAAACTATACTTATAAAACAAAAATATTTTAGGTTTACAAAAGGGGAAATTGAGAAATAGAAATGTAATCTTCACAGCTCCATCTATCAAACTAAATAACAGCCTGTTCTCCTGCTATGCAGTGTGAATTTCCCCCATTAGCTGTAATTTTCTGGTAGTGGTACATGCTCAGCACCTCAAAAAAAAAAGGTACCACTGTAGTAATTCCATATCCCCCTGGCCCATTTTTGTGTCTGCTCCTCTGTCACAAGAATACCCAGCACACAGCTTGTTCAAGTCCATACACAGCACAATAATTTGAGAAGTGTCTCTTGAGTAGCGCAGGAACACAGTGCTCCATTTGACTTTGCTTCTTCTCTGCCAGTGCCAAAAAGCAAAGAACTAGGGATCACATTGAGGCAGAGACTTTACATTTTCAGAGATGGACATCCACTCTGGAAGTCACGATGTGGATGTAGAGAAGGCTCCAACAGCAAGTAAGCTGAAGAGTAGAGAAGGTTCAAATAGCAAGTAAGCTGAAGAGTAATCAGAAATTTATGTTGACTCTAAGTTGAGAGCAGAGATATGATATGTTAGAAAAAGTACTCTAAGGACACATTTTTTCTAATAACTTAATTGTGGCTAGGAAAAATATTGAGATCCTGGAGTGTGTCCAGAGAAGGGCAATGAAGCTGCTGAAAGGTCTAGAGCACAAGAAAGGTCTGGAGTAGCCGCTGAGGAAGCTGGGGGTATTTTTCCTGGAGAAAGGAGGTTTGGGGGGTCTTTATCACCCTCTAAAACTGCCTGAAAGGAGGTTGTAGCTGGGTGAGAGTTGGCCTCTTCCCCCGGGCAGTAAGTGACAGGACAAGAGGAAATGTCCTCAAGTTGCACAGGGGGAGGATTAGATTGGATATTGGGAAAAATGTCTTCACTGAAAGGGTTGTCAAGCACTGGAACAGACTGTCCAGGGAAGCAGAGGAATCCGTGCCTAGAATTGTTCAAACAATGTGTGGATGTGGCAGCTGGGAACACGGCTTCCTGGTGAACACAACGATGATGGGTTAACAGCCGGATCTGATGATCTTGGAGATCTTTTCCAACCTTAATGATGACATTATTCTGTGATTCTATGACTGTTAGTCTGAGCCTGCACTGAAACAATTACTCCAACCTCCATACCAATCATATCCAGCTCTATGCATAATACTGTCCCCCCCAAATAGGCCAGTAATGCTTGAATTTTCGGAAAGTCTTGCCCAACTCTAACTTCTAAAAGGTGGCTAGAACATGCTCGTAAGGATGCTGTCTGACCCGAACAAGAAATAAGTCATGGGCCATAGTGGCTGCTTTACAGTGTAGTTAGTGGAAAAAATGCATATAAATTGCATCATATTTTTTCCATATAAAAGTAACAACTTCTTCTAGATCAGATTTCTCTCCAGTTTCTCAACTCTCCCCTATTTCCACACAGAACGTTTCTTGTTTCCTTCTTACGCCCATGGCAATATTCAGTCATTCCCTCCAGCTCTTTTGCATGTTTCTTAACTCCTTTATGTTTCATTTAAATCTCAACCAAGCACTTGAAATTTTACTAAAAGGTTCCTTAAAACTCAAGAAAGACTATTTTTGACACTGATCTAGAAAACATTGTCTGGAATTATGCTCTAGCTGTGATACATTGACTTCAAGAATTTTTCAGAATCGAGAGATGTCCAATGCATAAATAGAAAGATTTATTTTTTGGGACAGCACTGTATGCTCTTATATGTCCTATGTTTCATGTTACACTGGGAGCCAACAACAACTGGACATTTACCAGAATCATTCCTTAAATTTATGAAGCATTTGAGGAATTTCCTACATAAAGTGTCAGAAATAGTACAAATATCGCAATAAAGGTAAATAATGTGATATGGAAAATATCCATTTTTTATATTTCCAAAGATACTTTTATATTTATAGCAATATGAAAAAGGCCATATTTTACCTATATCTTCAGTAGAACCTTAATCTTACTGTAATATATGGGATCTTTTCCATTAACTTCTGAGTGGGTGAAGGTTTTCTATTAAATACTTATTGTCTATCTTCCTAGTGGAAAACAACGTATACAGAATAGATTTTAGGCACATCTTATAGTGTAAAAGAAGAGAAAAGTGATAGAAAAATTGAGCTGAATGTCAGAAGAGGGTCATTAAACAAACTACTGTATATGCTTCTAAAGCCACCTGCAAAATACATGATGCAGACCATTATGAATCTATACAAGCACTCTCTGTAACAGTCTTGTAGATGTATTATTCTTTCACATGGGAATGTAACAACCTGGACACAACATGGAATCACTGTCTTTGGAGTATTTAAATAGGACTGGAAAAGCAGCACAGTCTAACTTTGAACTTATGCTTGCTTTGAGCAGGACCTCCAGAGGTTCTTTCAAATCTTTTTAGTTTGGGTTTATTTTATTATTACTATTCTAATTCCAGTGCAGGCAATGTCCAGATTCAATAAAGCACAAATGTTCAATTACCTTCCACTGTTTAAAAAGCTTACTTGTTTTTCCTAACTTTTCAAAATTAATCCCAACAACGTGACTTTTAGACTAGAAGCACCAAAATCAAATCAAGACAGCTTGCTGGGGTCCTTCAAATATATCTCCCATTTGTTCCAGAAAAGTTATTAATTCTAAGATCTCATGTGACAGTTTTTTCACAGATGTTGAACAATTTGCTGATTTGTGGCCAGAGCAGAATCATGTTCCTGAAGGCAAAAAAATATTCTTAAAAGAGGAAATTGTATTCATGACCTAAGAAAGTAAGAGATCATTNTGTTTTGTTATTATTTGTGCTGGAGGAAGTAGGGGGGGGGATGCTGGAGAAAAGGGGTTTTTTTTTTGTCTTAATCTCTTATTTTAGTTTACTCTTAACTCTATTAGTAATAAACTTTCTTTCATATTCTTGAAGTTTGAGCCTGTTTTGCATTTCTTCAAATCTCCTATCTCACAGAAAGTTAAGAAATGCGAACTAAACCACTACAAAGACGTATACCTAAAAATTAATACAATTAAACAATTAAAGAAATTAAGGGAATTTTTACATAAGACTTTTTGCTTCGTCAGTTGGCTGAACTCCACTGGGAGAGGTGAATTTTGCCAGGGGTAAATTCTGCCGTGTGTGTTTAAAATAATTAAGGGCCCAGAAAGGAAACGTGAAACCAGTGGGAGATTGAGCACTGCACTAAGGTCAGGCATCTCAAACTAGCAACTTCCAAGTGCTCTTATAGAAGTCTAGAAACTTCATTGCTTAAAAATATGCCTTGCAAGTGTTATCCCATCTCTTCACCTAGTTTGGGGTATCTTGTTCTTCACGAGCACTATTCAACTTCAAGCACTTCTGATTATGTAAAAAAAAATCCCATTTTGATATATGACAAGATTCTTAATCTTTCTGCACCAAGAAGGAAGGTTATCCTGCAAAGTAATTTCCCCTGGGGAAATAGAAAGTCATCTGAGAAAACACTTTAAATGACCTTGCAGTATTGAGCTGCCACATCCCATTTCTGGAGATTTCTGTACATTAAAGGGTTTCCTTGGTGTGTAAGGAGACCAGTGATGTACACAGCAGAACGAAGGATTAAAAGCCACAGGGATATCACTGGATAGAAGTAGGCATGAGAAAGCTGTATTTGGGTAAGTTGGAAGGATAAGAATGTTGGGGTGTATTTTTAGCTGAACTCTTCAAAAAATTCTTTATAAGTGTTATTTGAAAAAAGGTTTTCTAGATATTAAAGTTACCCATTAATTCAACATAGAAACTGCTCTAATAAAAGTGGGTTTTGTAAAAGTAGTTTATAAAAAGTCTTATATAAGCAAAAATGAGCATCAGCAGGGCAAAACCATAGGTAAGCCTGGCATATTACAATGCTGCCTCATGTGGTTTTAGTTCAATATCTGCTTTACTCCACTGGCAGCATCGTGCAAACAGGAAAATAAGTTGCTTGCAATTGCACTAGAAGGCTGCTTGGTTATGTAATCTAGAGAGTATATTACCACATTAGTTGCCCTCTGTTAAGAGTTTGAATTTAATAATGTTAAAGGTGACCTTAAAAAAGTATTTTTAAATGTATTCATTTATTGGACTGTATGGTTTCAATCTATTAATTTATGCAACAGTGTAATCTATATACAATAGGACTGCGCAGTGATAATTAATCTAACAATTTTTATTTTTTTTTACTACAATACGCACACTAAGATTTTTGTTACAAAAATAATGAAAGATAGATTTGAATGAAATGAGAACATTAAAGGATAATGGGTAATGAAAAATACCTCACATTTACTTACCAGATAATTTTTTTGTTTTGTTCTGATGATGATCATGAACCACTACTGAGGGCTGGAACATTGCTGGTTTCAGACCATGTTCCAGCCTCCTCCAGACAGAACCAGAGCTGTCCAGGAGCAAAGGAGAGGCACAGCCTCAGTGACACACCACTGTGGACTCTGCATGCAGGAAAAATACTTAGCTGAGAGGATGAGCAAGGCTCTACCTGCAATTTCAAGCATGGACTGGAATAGACAGAAAGGAAAGGAGAAGGTCCTCTCAGGCTGCTGTGGTAGTCTAAAGAGGGTGAAAACGAAGAAGCACATTTCAAAATTAAGAGCTGAAAAGACTTTTTATTCCATCAGATTTTTTATTCCTTACCCTATAACTACTGAATTTATAGCAAATTGTATGAAAGCACCCAACACTTCTCTCTGTCAAAAACCAGATTTTTGGACTACGCAAACCACTGTTGCAGAACAACTTGGCAATTTTCACCCTGCCATACTTTGGGTAAGCGTGACTCAACACATTCCTTGTGCAATTTCCCTCAGATATTGAACTTTCATTTCATGCCTCGGCAGACCCGTCACATGGCCCAATACTGAGTCTTGTGTTAGAGAGTCTGTTTGTTGAATAACAAGGAAGGGACTCAGCTGACATGGGAAAGTGTGCCATCAGGAGGAGTTTCTCCATTCTCTGACCAACAGCACCCAGCTAGTGGAGCAGCAAGGACTCTATGCCACTATGATATGCAGGAGAGGGATACAGGTATACAGTTTGAGGGGCTGGGTGGGGAGCAGGTGGGAAGAGAATAGGCATTCTGAATTTCTTGGCAAGTAATTTTTAAAAGAAATTACTTTCTAAAAGAGAGATTGCTCAGTGCTAGATATACCGATTTTCTTATTATCATTACATACTGTGCAGGTTTGATATGAATCTTAGTAATTCTTAAGTGCAAAACTGCTTAGGGATCTGTGAATAATACCTTTTGTGAAATACACATAACTGGTCATAGACATACTCAATTAAAAATAACCATCACTGGTGTCTGAATTGCAGCAGAGCCAACAAGTCCCAAGCAGAGACTGCAGCCTATACAGGGAAAGCCCTTTAGGAGACAGAGCGTCAGGAGCCTGTCGCCCTGGGTTCTGCAGTGTTTTGATGTTTTTATTTCTGTGAGAGAATTTCTCATGCATTTTTCTATAAACATAGTCCTTGTTTTCCTAACCGGCCTATATTGTTTTGAATTCCTGTATTGTTTTGAATTCCTTTCTCCTAAAGCGGAGAAAGGTGATAGCCTGTGTCAGTGTCCTGTGGAGTTGGAGAGGTGGTAACCTCATCTTCCAATCCGCGGTTGTCTTTAGAAACATATAAAAATGACCGAATAAAGAAGGGCAGGGGCTTTTACTGCCTGGTGGTCCTAGCCTGACTGCTTGAGTCTGCGTGCTTCTTTCGTGCTCAAGTGCGACAGGAGCCAGCACATCTTTTTCAATTAATGGTTTCAGTGAAAAAGGTGGAAATGGCTACAGACATAGGAAGTGACTCATTTGAAAGACATCTACAGGTGAGCTGCCGCATTAGATCCAAAGACTGAGCAGGGCAAAAAAGTATCACTCTCAAAGGGGCACAAAAGAAAAGACCCTCCAAGTCTCCAGGGCTGAGAACCTGCAGGAAACATCAAAAATTGTTTATTTGAATGTTTTCCTCAAGTTTTATTCTGGAGGATATAATTGTGCCTGAAAAGAAACTCTAACACTAGTTTCCTTCAGGGCTGTGAAAGGCTGATTGCTTTCACATCAATAAAGCTGATGTTTTCTAGGGCCTGTAAGGTTAGGTTCTGTAAAAACAAAACAAATAAAGCCCATCTTCTTCCCTCCAGTTCTTACCACTTGCAGGTACAAGTCATCCCTTGTAGATGATCTGTTGAAGTATCTATACTATCCAAAACAAACTTTCCCATTTCCAGACAACTGTAAATATCCACTGAAGAAAGAGTAGATTTTTAAAAAAACATTAATTCCAACTTACATCACAGAAAATTTAGATAATAGCCCATTAGTTCTAGACTAAACATATGCCAGCCATATTTTAAACTCAAAATTCATGTCAGCAAGTAGAAATTGAGTGGACACTAATTATAGGAGGTATTCATTACCTGGTACCTTGCAGACTACACACATTCTTTTGGATGCATTGAAGCTCTGTACAGACTAAAATTTAACTCCAAAGAAAACTTTTTGAAATTTGAATATATATATATTAGGTAAATACCTGGAAGAGGGATGTTGGGAGACAAGGCAATTCACCCAAATAACAGTTTGGAGAAAACTATTTGATTTCTGCTGTATTCTGCATTTTTCCATGCACATGTATGGGTATATTCATGAATATGTAAATTTTTGGTATTAGGTTGGATCCCACTGTGATGCTGGCACATAGTTAGGATCTCGTCACTAATGATTTATGAGCTGATGCCATGCTATTAACTTTAGAAATAAAACTACCACAAATAACCTTTTATTTATACTTTGCCAGGGCTATTCCTAACAGTAGCCGCATTATTGAGCACCTACAGGAAAAACATCAGGTCTTCCTTTTAAAAGGTGATGTTCTTAAAACTCACAGGATGCGGATATTTTCTATAGGGGGAAAAGAAAGCGTTGGTGAAGATTTGAAAAAAAACCCCAACCAACCAAACAAAAAATCCACCGGAAAACAGTTCCTTAGAGACACAATGTGACATTGACATAACATGTGCAATTAATAGCAATAATTCAAATTAAAAAAAAAAAAAAGTAAGGAAGTCTCAGAAAAAAAAGAAAATAACCAAAAAACAAAAAAGGAGCAAAAAAATACAGCAAGTGCTATAAAACCAAAAAATTCCTACTTATTATTGTACAAATCCCTCCAGGTAAAGGTTTAATTTCAGTTGAGAAAAGTGTATTTTATTTCACTTTAGACTTTCTTAATTACTTCTTTGTCTATGTAGATAAAGATTCAGTCTGGGAAAGAAAAGGCTTGGGAGGGAACCTATCCATATATATAAATACTTGGTGGGAGGGAATGATGAAGAGGGAGCCAGGCTCTCTCAATAGTGCCAGCTCACAGAACAAGAGATGATGGAGACAAATCAAAAAGAAAGCACTCAAAAAGCATTACATTCCATCTGAACACAAGAAAACAGGGGTTCTTTTACAGTGATGGTAGTAAAACAATGGCACAAAGAGATTGTGAAATCTCCCTCTGTGGAGATACCCAGAACGTGACTGGAGAGGGTCCTGGGCAAGCTGCTCAAGCAGAGCTATTGGACCAGATGATCTTAAGAGGTCTCTTCTAACCTAAAGGATTCTGTGATAGTCCCAAATATTTATAGAAGGAAAGCTTGTGGGGAGAGGGAATATCTTTTACTAGGCCTTGTAGGAAAGCTGGAAAACATCTACTTTGGGCCCACACAAATGACAATAAACCTAAGAAGCAGCAGTAAAAAACTAATAGCCATACTGCTTTAGTTTACTTATCACAATATATTAAATAACAAAATTATGCAACATATTAATGCATAACAACAAAACAGCAGTTAACATTCACAAAGCAGAAGTTATTGGCAGAGAAAGAAAATAACTAGCACTAACAAGTTAATGTTTGCACGGCTCAGTGGTAGGTTTGAACGAGTTCAGTCTCATTATTGCATGTTATATTATATTGATAAATTAGCAAGATCATGCAACTGAGATTTTTGACCTTGCTACTCTTAGACTTAATCTGTATTAGTCTTAAGCAATCAGCGCATTTAAACTTCAGTGCTGTCATTTCTCCCTCTCTGATCTGTTTGCAGTCTGGAATGCCAGCCATGCCCCTGTGGCTTTCCTTAGGTTTCAAAGCTGACCAGTACCTGAGAAGCAAGCTCCTTTAAAAGAACAATAACACAGTACTGCTGGTTCAGGTGGCCATCTGCACCGTGGAATTGCCAACCCAAATTTTATTTTCATGTGTGGCTCATTCTGACAAGATGAACACAAAATAGCTGCTGCAAAAGACTTCATCTGCTCAGCTGTGGTCAAACTGATGTATGGGAGCAAGCGGTCTTGTTTACCACAGACCAGATACAGACAGAAGAAGCACATGAAGAAATTAAATTACAGGAGTCTGAACTGACCTTCAGCAGAGTGATGAATGGCTTCCTACTGCACTCAGCCTCTGAAAAGAACAAATAACTAACGGCAGACAATCTTACTAGAAATGCGGGAGAAGAGCCAACTGAAGGAGAATTCACATTTGTGGTGACTTGTACTGAGGTCACTCCTCATTTACTACAGAAGATAACTGCTGCAGAGTGACAACGGGCGAAAGAAACATTTAGAAGCTGGCAATACCAACTCTTATCTCCAGATTTGCCACAATGCAGTTTCAGACGTGATATTCCCTATTTTGAGGAATCTGGTTCTGTGACATTTTCCAGTGATGGAGACATAGGAAATCTCAGTGGAAATTTCCTTCATGATCAGCTATGTTCATATTAATGCTGGGTTATATACGCACATCTATTACCCTGTTATTTGTCCTTTTCTTTCTCCCCATCCAGTTTTATGTGGGGTTCAATAATTTATCAAGAGAAAGGGGTATTGCTCAGTTGTTACAAGAGCTGTAGGTCACTGCCAGTATTTTCTGCAGGTACTTATGGATGCAGTGACATGATGTCAGGCAAACAAGCCATAACATACAGTGTGCACTTACAAGAAACATTTCTGAGGTCTTAAATCTGACTATCTTAGTGCTAACTTGTTTCAGTTGTGTCTGACTGAGTTTTGGACGATACCATGCCGTTTCAAACAATGACCAGCCAGTCTGGCTCATGGCACTAAGCCTATCAGTTTAAGGAGTGTCTGGACAATGCTTTTAGTAATATGGTTTAGTTTTACATACTCCTGCATGGAGCAGGGGATTGGACTCGGTGATTCTTATGGGTCCTTTTCAACTTGACATACTCTATGATTCTATGATTGTGCTCACATTATGCGGAATGTAGTTGAAACCACAAATAAAAATTATCTCATGTACAGAAACAGAATTTAAAAACTAACACAGAAAATAGGGCACAACTAACAAGAAACATAAGGAATATCACAGAATTGTTTCAAAATCCAATTTTGTGTTATGGGAAAGTGTAAACATTTACATTATCAATGTGGACCGATTCGGATTTCTAAGGATAAACTGCCCTGCATAAATTCCTGATACTATGATCTTCAATTCACACACTGATAGCTTAAAACAATTGGGTTTGTAGGTGACATACATAAAAATCAGGTTTTCTATTCTTTTCTCAGCAATACATTCCATGAAACGCAAGATTTTTGACACAGAAATTGTAATTCTAACTGGACACAATATTGTGTATTCATGAAATAGAATATAAACTAGAAAACTGTTTTAGTACACAATGGACTTCACCTGGGCGTTGTAGATTTCTGCTACAATGAAGTCAGCATCAACTTTTCTGTGCCTATCATTAAAAAATAATGAGTTTGCTTGTTTGGACAGGCAACTCCTTTTAATCTTTTCATGGATAGAGTGTCTCATAGAAAAGCATAGAAATGTGACGTTAACATACTTAAAGTTCACATGCTCTAGTCCCTCACTCACCCATCCTCACAGCAAAAAACTATCATAAAATTAGTCCTTTCCTACATATAATTTTAATTTTAAAAGTTAATACCAAGGGAGAATTTTGTGTACATGCATTTGTATTGAAATAGTGTCTTTTCATTGTGAAGAATAAAATACTGGATGGTATATCAATGAGATCACAGTAGGATCTCATTCTTTCTCATCCAGCTGCAGGTAGATGAATTGTGTAAATCCGTCAAACAGGCATGCATTTAGGTCCAATCTTTCAGCTTTTGAGCACTGGGCATAGGTGTTTTACTCTGGACTGAATTCTGGAAAAGACAAAAAATAAGCCCTTAAATAAACAACCAGCACCCCAAACCCTTAAAAAGTAAAAATGAGAAGTTGTCACAGATGTACTCAAGATTCACTTTTCTGACAAACTGTAAACAGCTTCGAAGGAGCTAACAGTTGGCAGTTTAAAGCACAAATGACCTTGGTAGAATCTGATTCCAAGTTCAAAGACATTAACGGAAAATGTTTCAAAGGGCAAATTAATAAAATCTACAAAAAAATTAAAGAAACTGGAAAATTGCTTCTGAGTGAAATTTTCTACTGATTTGCTCTCTCCGCTTTTCAGAAAGAGATTAATTTATGATCTTGGGTGCAAAATCCCTTTGGAAAGTCAACCTCACCTGCTTGTGGAATCTCTTTAGTGATCACAGAAGACAACAAATGAAGAGAAGACAGCAAACCTATGTTAACCTCATTTCCCAAAAAGGGAGAACTCCGTAATGAAAATGGAAAAAGAAAGCTTTTTGAAATATAAATTATAGAAGAGACATTATTTACACTGGAAATAATAGCAAAAAAAAGAAATTTTGATCACATTTTGACTTTCAAACCAAGAGACTGTTTTCATGGTATTTTTATTTCTCTGCAAAGGAAAAATGAAAAACTTGGAACAGGAGCATTATCTAAGCCAGAATGATGAGAAAATCTGAATGAACTAAAGAATAGAAAGCCCTGAGAAAGCCAGCTATCACATATTTTTTTTTAGTGCACGCTTATCTAGCAAGATGAATCCTCCCTGGCAAAACAATCTAATACAGAAGGAGCTGGTATTTGCCTTGAAGTTTCTATGCACTTTCAGTCTCCTTCCCAATGAATTTAAGAACAGGTAGTGTTGGTTTAAGGTGCCCCCTCCATCTCTTCTAGAATTCAATAATCCTCCTGCTGATTACTTTAAAATAGTATAAAAAGTATTTTAGATAATATAACCTTCTAAAAAAAAATCTTAATTTCTCCTAAAAACTAACAAATAGATTAGTTTTCATGGATACATCTCCTCTCCAATTCTATTTTATTTTTTTTAGCAATCACACTTACTTTCCCCATCCAATCATGTCTGAACACCTGTGTTGACAGCCTCAGTGGTAGCTACAATTCAAAGCTCTTACCATATGTGACTCCAAGTACTATGCATGCTAGTTGATGGAATATTCTATTCAAGTACCTTCTGCTCTTTCAAACATTGCCTAACATCTTTTACCTAAATCAGACAAATATCACTTGTCTGACAAGCCTCAAGAATTCAGACTCTTTCAAGTAATTACAAGACAAAAAAATCTACTGTACCACACACAGCCCCAAGCCTTCCTGTCTCACACACACAGAGACACACACACACACATGCCTCTGGGTAAACTTAATAAGATAATTTACTAAATATCTTTTTTTTAAAGACTGAAACTGCATGGGAAAGAGCCAGATACTCCTTAAGGGCCTAGTGAGCAATATTTGAAGATCTCTTCCCTTTAATTTTCAGGCCCTCTATGAGATTCATTTGTCATACGCCCTTTTAGCCTGGTGCTACATAACGAATCAAGTACTAGGAGTAGTACCATTCCCAGAAGCCTCAAGGATGTTCTCCCTCAGCTTAAATTTTCTTTTTTGTAAAATAGAAGATATATTGCTCTCAGGAGCATCAATTACAAGTGCTACATATTCTTTATACTAGGGATGCATATTTTCAAAATGGGACTCAGAGAAAGGTTTCTTTATATTTATTACTCAACATTAACACAAACTGTACTACCCCAGGCCTCCTAAAGTCTATAACAAAGAGCATGAAGCTAGAGAAACCTATTACTTTAGAGACTCTCCACACAGTGTAGCTGCCCTAAAACCAAGCCTCTCAGTACTACATGAATCTCATTTATGATGCAATTATTATGTCTTTATTACTGGTTTCTGCTACCCACACAATGATGATTTTCCTCCCACAGTAAACACTAAATAATGATAAATGCTATACTGGAAATGGAACCTCTCTGCATTTTGAAGGACACTGTGTTTAATAATGAAAAAACAAGCAGATATGCTTTATGCTTGAGAGTAAAACTTTGTATTGAGATGTGGTAACTACCTGCAACCTGTTGTATTGAGATGTGGTAACTACCTGCAACCTGAAAATGTGGAAGTCTTTGAAGTATACCAGGGTCTGTGACTTGTAAAAGAAAAGGAAACTGAATCCCTTTATTTCTGCCAGGGAATTACCAGAAAGTCTGCTGTCCCACAAACTCATGAATGTATAGACAGCTTTTTTCAGGAATGAGAATGTGGTTATCTATGCTGTACAATTGTTAGCATAGTCCTTTCCCTGGTAGTGGGACAGTAATGACACAGAGCAACTTTTTTTTACAAAAAAAAAAAATTCTTGGGAAAAGTTTGGGAGTTTGCTAATACAGCAGCCACTTCACAGACATCACAGCCCTAAAAACAGATTCCTGAAGTGTTTGCTGTGGGGTTTATTTGTTTAGCGTTTATCTCACACCTGAAGTACGGCTTTTCCAGAGGGAATGATGGACCACATCGCGTTGGGGTTTTCAGGAAAATGAGAGCTAAAATTCTGAGCTAGTTGTACAACAAAGACCAGATGCCCCAGAATTTGTCCTGTGTTACTGCACTCATAGGCACCGATTGGTGTGGGGGGGACAAAAGGAGATTTAAAGTCCCTAAGTGTTATCCATGTGCTATATCAGGGCCCAGATCTTGGATTTATTGCTTTAAACACAACCAAATTGTTATAATCTTTGATCCTTGAATTATTTCTATTGAGGATGTCCATATTCCTCTGAGGTCCTGCTGACAATTATGGATTCTAGACCTGACCTTGCAAATGCAAACATACAGTTTAGGTCTCAGTCTATGCATGAGTGCATGTCCCATCTGATTAGGTTGTGAACAACTGAGATTTCTACAGTTTTACAAAATTGAAGCTATATAATATTATTGCAATATAGTATCTTCTATTGTAGTCTGAATTTATGGTCATTTTAAGAAAAATATTAAATGTCTATTCTTATACAAAAGCATGTTAAAACAGTTAATTTATTTTTCTCCTGTCCAGTATTACAGCATCTTCACTAGATTAGAGTAGCTTCAGTACGTTGGGGAAAATATTATTTAATTTTGAATTTTTGGCTGGTTTATTTTAACTATATCAGGGGTTGTGACACATAACCACTGTCAAATTAGGGACTCAGCTGCCAAACTGCTCCCTAGAGAACTGACCTATATAACAATATAATGCAAATAAAATCTGGAAATTCTATTGTAAAAGTTACTTTACTAAATTGTTTTTGAATTGTGGGTTATAGGCTGAAGTAACATGTTCTTTCTCTACTTTTCTCAAGCATAATATAGAGCAGTTCACTCTCATATCTATATGTATACATTTTGTTGTTATATAAACACCTTCAGGAACACTAGATACTGATGGATATTGTTTAGAACATAGATGTGTGAGTGGCTTGCTATGAATGATTTATCTAAATCCTTTTCTTATGCCATATCTATGAGCAGATTGCAGTTCCTTCAAATTTATAAAATACTCAGAATTAAAATAGCTTCTTTAAAAATTTGTTAGTTCAAGGGACTGAATATTAATTGCTTTTACAGAGTATTTGTGTATTGGATACCTTGATCAACAAAGTCGTATCGTACTGTTCTTATTTCTTGATTGGATAGACATCCAAGCAGCTCTACTACAAATCCTCACACATGCAAACATAAATTTACATTTCAGTTTATTTTCATAGAAGTGACCTTGTGTTCTCTGTTTGCAAACATTTTAGCCACAAAAAGTAGTTTGTACTGGCTTTAATAAAAAAAACCCACCAGGTAGAAAATGTGATTAACAGGAATGCACAAAAAAGTCAACCAGATAATCACAGAAAATATCTTGTATTATCTTCCTTTAGCTGATTTATAACCATTAAATTGTTATTACTTTCTTTTCTCTTTTCCGTAATTTATGAAGTAAGGTTTGCAAACTGTCATTTCTTATTATGAGTCTTCTGTGTCCTCCGTTTATTGAAAGATCTAAACCTGTTTTTTTTCTGTGCTAAATAATTACATGTCCTTTTTGTGACATTTAAAAATCAATAAACCATAATGTTTAAAGGAAAAATCAAAGCATGAATTTTTCATGGACAGATTATAGATTAATCTGATTGTTCTGAATATGACTATTACAGGCACATGCAACTAACTGAAAGGGAATCTGTACAATCTTCCTCATGCATACATTTCGCAGTGTACCTCTCAAGACAAAAATATGTATGGCCTATGGCTTCTTCACATTCTGAAAAGAATTAATTTACTACCTACATAAATCTGGTCACTCTGTTGTTCAGATCAAGACCTGTAAGAATGCATTACAGTTCTTTCTGTAACCAAACTGAGACTGATGTCTGCTTTTGACATATTCAGATGCCCAGGAGATCTCCCAGGCATGTGAACTTGTACTCTGAGACACTAATGCACAGCAAAACAATTTTTATACATATATGTGTGCAACAACTTTATTATAATTGTGAATAGTATTAGCAGTGATAGTAACAGTAGTAGTAATATTGCACAAACATCAATAGAATAATCAGATTTCATTTTTTAATTCATCACAAAAATATATACCAGAAGATAGTAACTTCCTCTGACAAAAAGCTAGGCAGAGGTTGAGGGTGGCTAGAAAGCTATAAAGGCATTATTGCAATATCTCTGTGCTGCTGGGTTATAAGAGCTCATAAGCCCCCTCTCCTTCCCTTGCCCTTACAAACTTGCAAACGAAGAAAAGTTTGACAGCATCTAGGAAAGAAAACTATGTCAGAATAATGACATGTTAAAGATCACAAAATAGTTAAGGTCAGAGGTATCAGTAGAATAAAATCCTTTCCATATCTAGTCTTGTGTCCTACTTACTGACCCCTAATACACTGGCAACTCTTTCCAAGAAAATCTCTGAGGTAGCAGGAGGAATCGTCAAGACAACTATCCAGAAGGAATCCTATTTCTGTTTGACAGTTTTTGACAGAAAGCCAATCCCACTTCAGCCCCTCTCATGAATAAATACATAGTTATATTATCATTTAAATAGCATTTTTCATCTAAGGGTCTCCACATGCTTATCAAACACTAGTCACTTCCATTACGCACAATTCTTAAGTGACCCTCAAAGAAGCATCACTTGCCTGAAGAAATTTCTTCTTATTCTTTCAGCTTCCATTAAACTCAGAGTTGGGTCATTCAATTCAGAGGTTCCTAGACCTTTTCACTGGAACTAGCCAGACCATCTGCCCTCCGCTAGCACATGAAGCTTGCTGTACGTTCAAATGGGTGATGTGTTGACGAAGAACATTTTAACGTAACATTGAAGATTCCGAAGAAAAGCAGAAGCTTGGAAATTGTTTACAGCAGCCATTTGCCTGGTACATTTTTATCACTTTGTAACCATCTTCCTCTTGCCACAGTATGGGAGCTGCAAAGTGGTGTCTCTGTTTACCCAAAATGCTTGGGGTTTTGACTCCTGGTTACCTTGGTCTGTATGATGCTGTGTCACAGTCAATGATAGACCAGACTTAGTCACCTCTGAATATAACTCAGAAATGCTTTTGGGTTTTGAAAAGGTAAAAGCAGTATGTGGGTAGTGTATCTATGGAAAATCACAGACATTCTAACTATGCTTTTCCTTGTAATTGGTGGATCACATAAAATGTCTCCTACAGAAAAATACTGGACAATATATGGACAGGTTTTACATTTTTTTTCTGTGATGTATATTTTATAGGTTGCCTGAGTCAAAGGAAGCTTAAAGGCATACTAATTTTTAAATTTTGTTTAGTCTTGTAAGAACAATATTCCTTAGCACAGAAAATTGAGAATTTTTTCCATTTACTTTTAAAGACATGGAAGTCATTAAATTGATGACCTTGTAGGTATTCAAAGACCAGGAGGGCAACAAATTTACAGTGTTTAAATCCAGTTGAGATATTGTAGCACTTACTGTGATATTTACCTTAGGAGTTTTTTCATTAGGCTTCAAAGGTTTCCATGACATATTTATGTAATGGAATAGTATTTCTGTATTTGAAATATATTGAACTTTTAGAAAAATTGTCATCTGCCACCTAGCTTTTACAATAATAATGAAGACTAAAGCTGATATTAGACACTACTGAAAACATACTAATAAATGTCCTTATGAAATTAAATATAAAATAAAAACTTCATAGTTTAGGTTTAACTGTTCAATGAAATTAATCTAAGAATGGGACATTTCCACCAAGCATCCATTCCATTTGCCTAGTTGCATTTCATTCTTCTCTGAACTAAGGGTATTAGAACCTTCTGAGATTGATTCAAATTTTAGAAATTAGAAATAAGAAATAAAATGTGTTTTTTTAAGCAGTAGAGAAGCAGTAATTCATGATTAAGATAAGCAGTTAACTGTAGATGGGACATGATCCAACACAAATGCACATTTTCTCTTTGATTTCTTTACGTTTACCACAGAAATCTCATAAGTACAGCCAGAGCTCTTACCCCCAAAAAATCCTTTTAGCTGTGTGAATTCCATTCCAGATTCAAGCCTTATTAAATTCAGCATCTTAGTTATTCCCCAGAGGAGTAGTTAGGAGGAAGTATAAGTACAGTTTTCTTAGCATCTTAATCCAGTTTCCCTCCTAACTCATATATGGGTTCCTGCAGGGAATTTTAGCTTCCCAATTCATCTTTTAGAGCTTCTTCCATAGGCAATAGTACAGTGCACAAGTCTGTCTGTCTACTTCTATGACATAAATTAATAGGACTCCAGAGGACTTCCACCTCCAATCTGAAATCTCGAATGCTTGTCTTAAAGAACAAGCATTCTTTTCAGGTAGGCTGTAATAGTCTACAGATAGACTCCTATCATTAGCCTCTTGCACTAGATAAGCTTAATGATAACTCCTCACATGAAGGCTCCAGAAAGGAGGAAATTAGAAAAGCAAAGTTCCTTGGCCCTAGCTCTCTACTTTTTCAGTCATATAAATGATAACTTTGATTTACATCAATAAAAAGGTAATGTCTTCCATGTGAGAGAAATATGAATGAGAATCTCTGGGTCCAGATTGTTTTCAGTGAGATGGACAAATACTATGCACAGTCGCATGGCTTTAAATGTCATGAGTTACTCCAGGGACAGAGAAGTTTTATGTCCGGTCTGGTGCTGTACAGATTTTTGGCACCCTACATATTTTTTCATACTGACAGCCTATATTCTCCGCTCTTCTTTCCCATTTGCTTAAGATTTAGCCTTTCATTTATTTTAACAGCAGCTGACAATGTAAAATAAAGAAAGAAAATGTGTCTTGAAATATGTCCCCCAATAGATGTTACTTAAGGGGGGAATTAAAGAGGACACACCAAAACTTAATGTGGAAAATTCCTGCTGAGCTAAGAAATTTGTGAGTACTCATATACTCTCAGTTGTGTTGAGGATGGGCCAAAGACAATTTCAATGTACCACCACCACTGTTTAATCCTTTCTACATGGTTTCAGTGAATGGCTCCTCTTGTAATTTTGAAACTCTTCCCGATGTAATTATTTTAACAAAAATGGCGATTCAGCCTTTGGAAATTCTTCAGCAAATCCTTTTCTGATATTTATTATTGCACTTACTGCAGCACATAATCTCAGTGACAAGTGTATCCTGCTAATGTAATTAGATAATACTGGGCAACTGTGTTTATATGACCACTTTTTCAAGATCTCTTGCAAATAAAATGCAAGTTTCAGGACCTTTTAGTAATGATGCCATTCCTCCACCTATTTTTACTAGTAATTACCATTCTGAAATTTCAGCAACGGAGTTACAAATTTCTTACCAGATGTGTGCCTTGGTCTAAATTCAATCGAATTCACACAAAGTAGTTCAACTTTACCCAAAACTGAAGTGTGGGAAAAACCTGTGTTCCCCATGCTTAGAAATCACCCGGTGGCTATTTCTCACAGTACCAGAAGCACAGCAAACATTTGAACACAAAACAACGTTTTACTGGAGATGTGAAGCACATCCCTTTGCCTTCTCTGTGGAAAAAAAACCCACAGGGCTATAAGCCCTTCTAAAATTTATGAGTTACATGTTATCAGACAGTTATTTTGAGATTGACTTAAAGGCTATGCATGTGTTATGCACACTTCTGTCTGTGGCTGGGTGAGTACTGTTACCTAAGCTTCTGTATAATGGGATTGTTCTGCTGGCCTTCCCCATGACATGCGTTTTCTACTTGCTTAAGCTGAAGAGAACACTGAACCTAAAGCCAACTTAAGAATTGACAGTTTTCCACCTTAGGCTTATGACCCAAACTCTCAGAATATCCCTTAGTGATGCTAAACTTAGGAGATGTGGCAAAAGTAGTGACAAATCTTGGACCTGCATTTGGGAGTCTTGTCATTCACCATGGTAACCACAGAATCAGTTTTTCATGCTCTCTAAGCCATGGATAGCTTTTTCTTGTGAACTTGGCTTCTTATCTCAATCTGTTTATTTTGTCTAAATAGATAAATAAATCTGAAAGGATTATGTTAGTGAAGCTCAAATAAAGCAGCCATATGGATTCCTAGCTTGTAATGGAGAATCACTGCTTCACAGAGAGCGAAGCCCAAGATATGGGTTTTTTTGGACCTGGTAATTTTAGGTTTAAAAGAAGAAGAGATCTTTCAAGATGTGCAAAGGAAAATTTAATGCTTAAAAATGCTTCTTTAAAGTGATGAGAATAGTCAAACATCTATCTGTATGAGACCAAGAACATGAAAGGTACATAAATTGCAAGATGTAATTCTTTTATAGTTTAGTGTTCCCAGGAAGATTCTGTGGTATTAAATGATCAAAAAGACACGCCATCCTCAGGGTGGCATACGGCTTTGTTTATAGCCAAAAGAAGCTCAATCACAAAATCCAGGAAAAAAAAGAGACTAGAATTAGCCTGGTAAAATGAAACATTTATCGTAAAATCCATACATCAACAAAGCCAATGGGAGTTGTGTATGTTAATCTTAATGCCTAAACAGCAACTGTGTACTTAATATTTTAAGAGATATTCTGGCCATCAAAAATTACATGAAATTGATCAAAAAAGGAGTAAAGCTTAAAACTATTAAGTAACTAGTAGGTTAATATACTTAACCAAGACTATTCCGAAGAATGTCCAGAGATACATCCAAAGACTTCCTCTGGTATAATGAAGTTTGAAAAATATTTTTCTATCAGAAGACGAGGTAAGAAAAGAGGTTCCTAAAAAAAGTGAGATTATTAGACTTCCTTTATAATCAAATAGCTTCTAAAAGACAATGCCAGAAGATGATATTAGCAGTCCATGATAGCTGTTTGGTCCGTTAGCATTACTGTCTAATCCCATATGAAAGGGATTTGATGAGGACATTAGTGAGAAGCAAGGTCTACCCTGGGAAACTCCATCAGAAAATACATGTAATAATGATAGCATAAATTAACAGCATAGAATGGATTACTCTTTGTAAGAGAAGATACTGCTCCAGAGAAGATACTGCTCCAGAACAGATTCAACAGTCATCACACATGCCTGAGAGACACACAAATATAGACTACTATTAGAAATATGCCTTATGTTTTAGTGACTATATATACACCGATAACCCATTTTGGAAAATTTTATATCAAAATTCCAGTGAAAATGGCAACAAAAGTGTATCTGAATTACTCCAGTGTAAGTTGATCTGAGAACACAGTATTACTTTACTTGCTAAAATTATACACATTACCGTTCTCAGCTATCTACTTCTTGCCTTCTCTTAAACATGGAAAGTGTGTCCTGTAGTATTCCAACTTTTATGACTTCAGTGCTAAAATGGTTATAGGCACTAACAAGTATTTTCTGAGTTCAATTGGATGATTGTGATAACAAAACATTAAACAGGAGATTAATCACAAACTATAATCTCTGCTTTTTTCTTTGATAAAAAACTGCCTCATATTTAACAACTGACATTGGTGATTATGGGTGCTGGTAATTCAGATCTCAATGGAGCTCCCTGCCAAACCACCCACAGCAGGAGCTGGCACAAGGCCTATCCTGTGGATGGATCAAAAATGGCATGTACATAGAATCAAGTAATTTTTGTGGTGGGAGTGGCAGCTGTTCAGTGTTAGCCGAAGGTGTGGAGAAAAAAGTACTACTTACAGACTGACCTTCTGTGGCAAAACCTATACCTGGCATAAATATGCACCATACCACTGAAGAAAATTAAACTGTGCCTGTTTATGCTCTGGCTATAATTTGGTCTTTACTTTCAATTTCATTAGTAGAGTGATGCAGTTGAGAGCCAGTCATTCCTAACCAGATATATATTTTGCTCCTGTCTTGCTAATGTAGACTTTGAACTTCTGCCAAAATGCCTATACCAAATTTAATTGAATAAATATTGGAATGAATCTGAGTTTGAATCATAAATTCATTTCTGAGGGAGCATCTCTCAGTACCAGCTTTCCTTTGTGCATGATCTTCTCTCACAGGTGACAGGGAGCCACTCTTTCTCAAATCCTTACCAATGGGCAGAAGCCATCGTCCTAGTCACCTGTTTCTTTTCTCAATTCATGAAAACTTGTTGTCTCTAACGGCATATTTATTGCTACTCTTGCAGATATATGAAGTATACCAAGCACAACCTGACCACAGATGGTATAAAGCTCACTTTAATCAATCTCTTGCTGTGTTCCTGGAATCAGAACTGGCCTGGCCCCAACTTCATAAGCTTGTTATGTCAATGCCCAGGCTGTACAAAGCATCAGGTGCATGGGGCACTAATCTGTTTATTTTTGTATTGCAAGCTATAGACTGTTTTCACAATATAGATTTCAGACGAGAAAACATTTGTTTGCTGGTCACTGATAATTTAGGATTTCAAGGGCCACTAATCTGTCCAACCTGAGTGATTCCAGGCTGTTTGGACTTGTCATCTTCTAGCAGGTAATCAGATGACATAGACAGCTTTGATCTTTAAAAAACTAGTTTAGGTTCATTTTGTGAAAATCTTTGGTTAGAGATAAATATTAGAGCAGCAGGGATTGTCCTGACAACAAACTGGATAAGACTAGACCGGAGAGATAGAAGTTGGCTCCATTTGGCATCTAGTGAGGGACACGCTGGGGCAGCATCTGCCATCGTCTGGCACCCAGCAGCAGGTGAGCAACAGGCCTGACTGTCAGAGAGATCTCTGTGAGTATGTGCCAGAAGAGCAGCTCCTCTAGAGGCCCCTTCTGACCTCCTTATGGAGCATGGTTGGGAACAAAAGGATGCAACTGAAATTCCAGCACTGTTTTTTAACACTGGGTTCTTGCTTATCATTCAGTTTGAGCTCTCTGACTATTTTCCGTCTCTTAAGAAAGGCAACAACAGTGGGTTAATACGTATGTTTAAAATGTGACGAAGTGTTTTCTAGGCAAGAGATGGAAAACTTCTGCTCATTCCATTTTAATACTGAGGTAGATTTGAAACCAGGTCCAAAAAATAGTTTCTGTGAGATCATTATTTACAAGACGAAAATGATGATGTAGCACTAGGGTCTGCAATATGGAAGATGGAAAGGACTTTTTCAGTGCATTGATTTTATTTTTTTAAGCAGTTGGTTGATGTTTCCCCAAGGTCTGGAAATTAAAGTAAATCGTGGAGAAAATAGGGTAGTGAGTAGAGATGAAAACAGACAAACTAATTCAAGCCTTAAATGAATAGATCACATTCTTCTGAAAGCTATCCAATGCCAGTAAAATTTACTGCAAAGAAGATATCCCCTTCCGTAGCCATATTCTTGGATGGACAGAAAATTATATGTATATAATATGATACACTGAAAGTGAAAATCAAATTTCACACAGCTTTTAAAAAAGCATTCCAATACACAAGAATGTAAAATCAGGTTAAAAAATAAATATACAGAGTTCCATGCTTAATTGCTAAAAAAACCTCTCAATATACATTAACTGATTGCATGATAAGGTATAATCAATTCTTTAAATTACTATAGAATCTGAGAATTTTGAATGTACTTTACTAGGTTGTTATTCAGGTCAAATCCCCGTTAGTTTCAGTAACTAGTAAGTTCCCGATTTTGTAGATCCAATCAAGGTATAATAACACAATTTTTAAAACCTGAAAAAAAGTAACTCTATATAAAAAGCCTTAAGCAACATAAAGTCATTTGAACACTCCTGAACATGATGATGACACAAAAAAAATGGAAAATACAGCTTTGTTGGAACAACATCCTCTCTATCATGATTCTCAAAAAGTCAGTTCAACACAGTTTTCTTGAATGGAACCTATTTGGCATAAACCTGCAAGATGTTGAGTGCTCATAACACTACTAAAATGCTACTCTTGAAACCTGTATGGTATGGTCGATGGGATCCAACATTTGTGAGGTACTTACGTTGTCCTTGGATGCAAAGCGGTTTGAAATGTAGTCATTCGTATTGCATAGTAGAACCTAAAAATTTCTTTCAGTGTCTGTATAGGGTTTAGGGTGGTTGAGCAGGGAAAATGCCACCTAGTTTCTTTGTTCCAGCTATTAGAGTATTTGTGAACTTCATAGGAGAGCAGACTTTATATGACTGTGCATTTTCTGTATAATGTTTTCTAAAGCTCTCTTGGTTATACTTAAAATGTTGCCTTAGATCATCATTAACTACTTATTTTTTACCCAGAGTAATTAAAAAGTAATGTACAACAGGCAAAACATGGCCCTATGAATGCTGCATGAAAGCCGCAAAATGGCTTAATCTGATAATTATAAAAATGTGATTGTGGTACAACACAAAGTAAATTTTCACAAGACAATAGGGTTATTATCAAGCGCAATAAATGCATCTCAACATCTCATCATGTATAGAATATTCAAAACCTTATGAATTTTAGGATGAATTATATCAAAGGGGTACAAAATCAGACAAGTGCTAGTTAGGCAGACTTTTGCAGATCATGTAATCCAATACAATTCTTTAATATAGGAGATACCAGTGTTTAATTAGGTTAGTAATGTCTTTGCCTTATGGAATCTTGACAAACTCCAGACATGGAAATTTCATCATCTGTTCCATTATCAAATTTTTTACCTAATAACCAACCTCAGTATTACAATCCTCAGTTTGTGGCAGGCCAGGCCGCCTGCTTAGTCCCTACGAAAACAATGGAAGAAGTCCTTTTGGTATACTTTCCTGGAGACACGAGAGAGAAGGAAGTAATTGGAACCAGTGGCATGGATCTACCAAAGACAAATCACGTCTAACCAACTTGATTACCCTATATGACAAAATATCAAGGTCTGTGAATGAGATGAGCGCAGTGAATATCACTCACCTTTAGCAAGTCTTTTGACATTGACTTACACAATATTCTTGAACCCAAATTAGTGTATTTCAGTCTAGATGGGTAAAAAGATGACTGGAGGGTAGTGGGCTCAGAGGGTACTGGTTAATGGATTTGTGCTCTATCTGGAGGTGGCAAAAAGTGTAAAACTGCAGTTCCATTCTACCCAGAACTCAGGAGACCACGTCTGGAACACCGCATCCAGTCTTGGATCTCCCAGTATAAAAAATATTCTGAACAAGTGAAACAAATTCAGCAAAGAACCGCCACAATGGTTGGTGCTGGAGCATTTGCCTTATCAGGAAAGGCTGAGGAAGACAGACTTGTTCACTCCAGAGAATGGAAGGCTTCAAAAAGGCCTAATGGCAACCTACCAGTACTAACAGGGAGGTCATTGGGAACAGGATGTCAGGCTCTGCACAGTGGTGCATAGTGGGAGGACAATGTACAACATGCATAAGTTGAAACAAAAGAGGCTCAAATTGGATATAAGGATAAACTTTTATACAATGAGGGCAATCAAAAGATGGAAGAAGTTGGCAAGGGAGCTTATGCAGTTTCCATCCCTGCAGGTTTTTACACCAGGCTGTGTGAAACCGTAAACAAACGGGTCCAATCTCACAGCTGACTATGCTTTGAGTAGGAAGTCAGCCCAGAGATTTCTTGAGTTCCTCTGTCTATCCTGAATTATCTTATTGCCACTTGTTGAAACATTTGCTGAGAAGAGTTTTTCTCCCTCATGCTTGTAACTGCCCTTCAGGTAGTTAATTCATTGTCTCTTAGTCTTCCCTCTGACAGTCAAAAAAACTCCCTTAATGTCTTCCTATAGGCTTTTTTTCTCTGACCATCTTGCTAGATAGCTTTTAATCACGCTTAAGAGCATCAGTTTTCTTTAGAGACAGAGACATTGTTAAAGACAGTTAGTCATACTTCTTTCCCATTGGATTTGTGTCAAATCTATGCAATTGCCTTTCACCCGATCACCCTTCTCAAAGATGCTCCGACCCTTTCCACAGTAATGCTCAGGAATAAATGTGCATATCAAAATAATCAATCAAAATATAGTTAGATGATGCAAGTACTTTGGACATACAGATATGCAAATTTTTTTACTAGGCCCAAACTGAAAAATGAAACTATTAATATGACTTGTCCAGAGAGTCAAAAAGAGGGACATGTGGAAATAAAGACAAAAGCAAGAAAATAGAGTTTTATCTCTGTTAAAATTGATGGCAACATTTCACCGACTTCAGTGGAACCAATATTCCATCCACTTTTCCCAAAATAGTCGTTCTCACTCCTAAATTTCATCCCTAAATTTCAATCCTCTGTTTTGTGAATAATAAATAGCTCTTGATCTTTTCCATTTCTGGTTTTGCTGTCTGATAAGCATTATTACATATCTGCATAGTAATCTCTTCTGCTCATAGGAAAAGAAAAATACAGTCTGTCTTGGATGGAAAATAGCATACAGAGCATGTCCAGCACTGCACCCAGTTAGACATTTCTATGCTTGTGAATCACAAGAGTCCTCTGTTTAACTGCATTTCCCAGGTTATTCCTTTCCTCTGGAGCAGTGCTGTATTTCAGGCATTGACCTGAAGACCTAGCAAAAAACCTATCATTGTGTCATATGTGACACACGGATGTGATGTGTATTAGAAAGCAATTTCTCTCCTAAAAGACCACAGAAATTGGGTTTTTTGGTGCATATAGAAACAGTTGCAGCTTCAAAAAGACTCTTCATTTTCAAGGAATAGGCAGAGTAATATCTTAGTGCTGTCATAAAAATGAGTTTGTGCTCTAACTTTAGTGACTCAATAACCTGCAACACCAATATAATTCATCACACTGTCAGAAAGAAAGAACCAAGGAGGAGGGAAATAAAACATCGTATTTTATTGTAAAACCAGTATTTGCAGTTACCAAGGGAGTAGCATACACAGCTGATTGATATTTAAATATTAGATCACTAAAAATAGCTCAGTTAATAACTGTCATTTTAAAAAGCTTAATTATTTAATTTGATTTTTTTTTTTTCTGGAGAGTGCTGTTTTGGTTTATCTCCACATGTTTTAATAAGGAATCTTTCAGTTATGGCTATGAGTGAATTCTGAGAATATTACTTATTCTCTTATTTGTGATTAATATCTTAAAATTATTATCTTTTTTCACCAAACTTTTTTGAGATATAATTTCTGAGCTGATTTAATATAATGGGCCATGCTACTTTGTTTCTAAACCATTTAGAGAAATGCAGCAGATTTAATCAGCTCTTCACTAAAAGAAATTAATGCAGTGTCACATGGGATGTTCATTAAACCAGGAATAATAAGAAAAATAGAGGAACTGTATGGTCGACAAGAAACTGACCAATGAAATCTGAAAAAGAACTGAAATTAGATTTTTCTCCATAGAAGAAACCTATTGGTGAAGTTCCTAAAAGGTTAGCCTTGGGTCTGATGTTATTTAAATAGTTCATTAGGGACTTGGCACGGAAGTGTCAATGTGATAATGAAATTTATTGATGATAGAGAATTGAAAAGCACTTTAAATACAGAATATCATGTGAGGACGATTGAATGATTCTGAGGACTGGAATAAAACATAAATGGGACAATACAGGAAACTCAAAATGCAGGGCCTGGCATTGCAAGCTGGACCCCAAAGTATTCTTGGGACATAGCCTTCTCTGTTTATCTTCCATTTTAGTTGTATAAAGGCATGCAAACTTCCAGAGGTAGAGCTCACATCCATTTTTTTTCTCATATCCATTTGGTCAATGGGGAGAGTAGGTGCCTCTGAAGTCCTCGTGAGTGACATCATATCTGCCTAATTTAGGTTCTTCACCTTGGACAAATGCATGCTTGCAATAGAGATAATTCTTATCATATTAGATATCTAAAACGGGGGTGTTAGTTAGTTATCTAAGTCAAATCAGCTGTATTTAAACGCTCGGAGAATATTGGATTGACCTGTGAGACCTACCAATCGGGAATCTAAAATACGAATTAGAAGCCTGGATTTCTTACATTGTATACGATGTATTAGGCAATGCAGAAATGACATTGTTGAACAAATGCAGAAGTTAGGAAGGGAAGCAGGTCAAAATCACTACCCTTTATATAGTTTAAGCAGGAATCCTCACTGGATTTGCATTTCAAATGTACAGATTGAAGGAAGAGGAGGTAGCACTTAGTACTATCAGGGTTTAGGAGTAAAGCACTTTCTCCAGGTAACTGGAGATGGGTCAGGATGAACTCAGATATAAGTTCTGAAAAGGGGCTGACAATCCTGGGATAGGTATTTTACACTCACAGATCGCCTACACAGACTTGTATAAGTCAGGAAACTTAAGCTTTCTTACATCAGACTCTTATTCCTCTGTTCACAGGCATGGGTAGACATTTATTGAGTCTGGAAGGGACAGATAAGATGGCACACTGTACTTGTAATTTCCTTATTTTTAAGTTGCAATTGAGTCTCACCAACTTTTTATCTATTTCCTGCCCTCACATATATTAAAAGAAAATTGACTGGATTTCTGCAGCAGCAATAATGCTCAGTATAATATAGCTTAGCTCGCCTTTCTTCTGACACAAATAGCATATTGAATCCTATCATCTCTAATGTTCTTCAAATGCTGTCAAGTGAGTCTTTTTCTGCCTAAGATTCCATAAAGTTCAAAGGTAAAAAAAAAAAAAATTAAAATTTAGGAATGTATTATAGCAGTTAGCAGTACTTTGTTTACTCACCTTCATTGATTATTTAAGTTTCAAGTGCTTTGGTTGTTTTTTATATATTTCCTGTGGGTTTAAAAGTTTCATTGTTGGTTGTTAGTGTTGAACCACTGTTGGTTTGTTAGTGACCTAATTGTTAGGCTTGAGGCACCTTTTACAAGGACAGCAGTAAGGACTGCCCTGTGTAATTAAGAGTAATAAAAGTTGGGGGTTTGATTGTTTTCTTATTTAGACAAATGATTTTATGAGTCAAGGATGTGTAAGTACCACACAACGCAAAAGATTTCAAGATGCTTACAGTTACCAGGGTTTTGTAAACTCTGATATGCCAGTGAGCACTTGTGCTTTTGTGCATGGAACTGCACTGCATAACATCCTTTTTTCCAAGTTTGTGGAGCTTTGGATAAAAAACCAAACTATTTTAGAATCTGGGCAAGTAATTTAGGATGTTAGTACAGGCATATCATCTCTTTTTGAGCTGTCTGGGGAATCTACATAGAAAGGTGTGTTCAGCTGGTGTCGAACACTTCCATGTACCTAAATCTCTCACTAAATCTAGTCCTCTGTCTGTCCTCAGAGAAGTTTATAACATTTTTTTTTTTGCAGCTCAGTCAGTGGTTGGTCCAACCTTGAATAGGAAAACACAACCCAGTGGGAATAATTTAATTTAGAATTATTTGTCAATTGCTTAGTTTCCAAACTCTTCAATCCCATTAACAATCCTTAATCAAAGCCTTCCAGACTGGAAGGAAACATCAAATATCTACATGATCTGCTCTGTAACTTTAAAAGAGCAAAAGTAGGGAAAGCAAAGAAGACACAGCACAAATGAAGCCAACCTTATCGTTGCTGTCATTCTGTAAAGAAGAACTCTCTTTTGTGAGATGTGTCTGTGTGACGTATTAGCTGCATTGAGACAGTTTTGAACAAAATTAGGAAGTCACGATGGTTTTGCCAGTTTTGCATTGAAGCTTTTCCATTATTAGGTACATCTTGAGGCTTTAAATGTCTGTTAAAATTATCTGTTTTCTCACACAGCGAAGTAGGAAAGGTATTAAAAAATCTGCTGACAGCATGAATTAATGACTAATCCAATAATGTTCATGCAATGCCAGGGCAATTAAAATTATTTTTAGCATTTTAAAATTTTCATTCAAAAATACTAACCTACTAAAAAACTACCTACCCACATTTTTCCTACTTTATTTCAAAGTCTTTATTTCCCTTGCAGATAAGTTATATTCCAATCCTCACTTCTTTTTTTTACTCAGGGAAATTATGTATTACATTTTAAGGCTCTAAATCAGCACTGTAATGATATAGTGAAATGGATAGCTCATTCTAATAAAAATATGGTAGTAGAAACAGACTGTAAGGTTGTTAACTCTTCCCTCCTCACTTCACATTTTATTATATCTATGAACACATGAGCACAACCATGAATGAGAAATTTTAAAACCTATAAAATCAAAGTTTAATCTACATGTATTTAAAATAAAGTTTCCAGCTTACATAAAATATAAAACTGTTTTCCAGAGAGGCAGTTTTCAAATGCTATGTCAGGGGATACTTCTCTATTTTCATGATCTTCAAATATTTATTGCCAGCCAAAACACCGCACTAGAACCAATGAGAATGGAAGCGAAAGGTGTCACATAAATGTTCTCATATCACAGCATGCCATCAGCATCAACAGATGTTTAATTTTTTTCCTTTAGGATGGAAGTATGTTCATCCCTATTGTGATGAGAATTTACCGGTATGTTGTTAGGCAAGAGATATTTTTAGAGTACTTCAGGTGAGAAGTATCATTATAATTACACCTTGTGTATATGAAAGGAATAGAAATTCACCACGTGCCCTTTAAATAATTTATTAATTAGACCATGACTTTTAGGAATGTATTCAGTTTTCAATTCAGTGTCGTGAAAATCCAACACAGTTCCTGCTGAACTGTCTCAGTTGTTAATTGCTTCCCTTAACGGAAGTAACTAATTTTGAAATAAAATATAACATGGTATCAATTTCTCAGTTTGGTAAACTACCTTTAGATTATCTTCCTACTTTAAGGTTAGGTATTCTAGATACAATGCAGAAATTATATTAAAACCTTGATCATCTGTTTGTGAAATATTAAAAAATACTATTTACGATGGCATCTAGGATTAATGTCTGATCTTACCATAAATAGCATTAACCAGAATAACTCCCTCAACAGATTTATATTTTGGAAGAATATCCAGAACCATACAGAGAGCTTTGAAAATAAATGCATAATTTTTTAATAAAATAACCAAAAGAGGTATAAATGCCTACTTTAAAAAACAAACAAAAGAAAAATCTATCATATTTCATGCCTACATATGTCAAAAAGGACTATCTCTTTTACTGTAGATAGTTCACAGATAGGGAAGGTATATTTGGTTTAATACCTAAGTATCATGACTCCCTACAGCTGGATTTTAAAAGTTCTGATACTTAATATTTCACATCCAGCATACCATATACTCATGGCAACATATGTATTTGGTCTATTTTTACAGTACTTGGCATCATTTCTTTCATCCATCCTCCCTGTCTACAATGGATCAGTTGTATTTTTCATTTAAGTGAGAGATTCCATTCAGTAAGGCTATCTGAAAAATGTGAATAAACTGTGAAACAGGCGCTACCACATTGTCAGCTCTCTTACAGTCTCACTGAGAGGAGGCTAAGGAAGGTGTTACCCTTCTAAATACAATCTCACCTTTTCCCGTCAAATTTTAACTTGCCAGTGCTAATTTCCATTTAAAACGCTGAAGTTCCACTGGTGCTAATGTGGTGGAGATAAAATTAAGAGACTGCTTTGAGTCCCCTCATAAAAATTAAGTTAAACCTAAGATCTCTAAGTAGTGTTAATTAGTAAGCTCTTCCCTGGTACTGTGAAGACAAGCATTGTATAATTTTACTTTGATGTAATTTTGTGACTTACACTGGTAACCAGTTCTACCTAGATTAAATTCAGAATCCACAACACAGATAATCCATTTGTGATAGTGTTCTATGAATATATGGAAGATTATTCTACACACTTTCTTAATACTGATTATATAGGATAAATGCAACATTTCTCACTTAAAAATCAAATCTGGAGAAAATTTGAAATTCTTCTCATTTGTGCTATATTTAATAAAACAGATTTTCGTCCCTTTGTGTTTGCACTAATTGCCTAAAGAATCTGCACCAAATTAATGTATTGTTAAATAACTCACACTTGGGAACATCTGATATTGTTTAAGCTATTTATTTTATGCATTTTCAGAAAGTCTACATACTGTAATAGCTTAGACATTAAAACAAAGACATAGACAGAATCTGGTGGAAAAGGTGAAAGATCTTGCCATCAGTCTGAAAAGGGCTTGATTTACAGTTGGCTAAATCCAGATTTCTTATTGGAGGATAAAGGTTGATGATTACTTCTGAATCAGAATGGAAAAAAATATTTTCAGAACTCCTATCAATGTTAGATTTTGGTCTTTTGAAAGTCTGATTTTGAAAGTATTTGTAGTACTTACAAGGGTTTTTCAGCTCATGTAACCCTTGTTGTAGATGTATTAGGCATGTTCATTTCTACATAGGATGTCATTCTAGGTCACTCTGTTGCTTTCCTTCTGTCCTTTGTGTACCGTCAGTCTGCCAGCTCCATGCTGTTGTCCAGAGTTTTCTCTCCACTGTTCTCTCAGTCTTTGTTTTCCTTACAGGCAATATTTTCCATGGGAACATGGGCTACTGCCATTTTTTGGCATTTTGACAGTTGGACATGATCATGCTCAGCTGTAGATCTTCCTTGCTATAGAGGGCTGCCCACATTGCTTGCCATTCTCCTAACTGTGAGAGAGTCTGTCATTTCTCTGATGGACTCCAGATGACTTCAGGGGATAAAAATGTTTTTCTAGCTCATCACAGTTTGTTTTGTTACCTGGGAAGATGTTTTGCTGAATCCAACACTACTAGGTAAAGATCCTTTTCTGTTTGCCCTTGTCATCAGATTCTTTGATGTCTTTCCAAGGGATTATGCATGCCTACTGCTATCCATTATGTTTTCAGATTCCCAGATGCCACTGAACCACTAGAATTCTTCTGTAATGTGTTGCTCATTTCCTGACTCAATGTCAGATAGGTCACAAATCTATCTTTAGTTTTGTCATGACATATTTTGCCCTCTGGATAGACTATCTCTCAGAAATTGTGAATAAATCTTCTGGCATCCAAATATTTCCCAAATACTGATCTGATATTTTCCAGGTCTAGTGGAGAATTTGTTGAGGCTATATGTCTTCCGTAGTGTTTGTACTCTTCTCACTGTTTAAACACATGCACAATAATCTTGCATATACTGACACTTGTCTATATTTGTCAAGCTTGAAACATCCGTTTTTATTAGATCTGCTCCTAAATCTGCAAGGACCACCTCTACAGCTCCCTCAGAAATTTAGCATAGTTGTTCCTTAAGATTTGTCCACCTATTCAGTATCCTTCTTAGCATTTTCAAAAAGTAAGTGTATGCTAGCAAGCTGATGGGATCAGCATTTTTCTTTTCAGAGCTATCCTCTACAAATCTTGTTTGGGCCACCTTGCCAATAGTTGTCGGAAGCAAAATATTTTCAATTAGAGGAATTTTACTTATGTTTTATTGGCAATTAACAGAAACTTTTGATTACAGATTCGTGTATTATAAAAAAAAAAGGAAAACACACAATTAAAAACTAACATTTTCCTCCCCTCTCCCCAGGTTCACCTGCTTGTTGCTGCCAGTAAACACAATTCCAGTTTTTGAGACAGTTTTACATTGCATTAGTCAGAAGACTTTCTGTACATATACTGGGGCTAGTGATGCTTCTGAACATGTTCCAAAGCTATTTTCAAGGCCATTACTTCTGCAAACTGACTAGAGCCTCCAGTCCCTTCACAGGTGGCAGCTCCTCCCATGGAGGGATTCCAAGCAGCAGCTCAACACCTCCTGATCCCTGCTGTAATTTTATAAGATCTATCTGTAAACAAACTCCATTGTTTGTTTACAGCATTTAATTCATCATATGCTGGGGCTTCAATACCCTGAGGAATTTGGTTTTCTCACATTGTTGATTTACTGGCTACAGACTAATAAACTCACCTAATCCCAATCTGGATCTTGAGCTAGTACATGTTTACTGGGTAAAGGTCAGCACACATTTTTGCTACATAGCAGTAGCTGTTCTTCCATCAGTGGGTTTTGAATCCTTGAACAAAAAATTCAGGACAGATAACTTAGAGTATAGTCACAGTGATTGCTCTGTGCCTAGAGCTGCAGTGGCATGCAAAATGTCCTCAACAGCATCATAAACCTCTTACTCCCCAGAAATGTAGTTATTTTTGAATCTTTTCTGTGGCCTCAGCTCTTGAATCCCAACAGCTTGCCTTGCATTTCTTGAGGAGCTCATTGCCATAAGCTCTTGCTGCTGTTGTCACAAGCTGCTGTTGTCTCCTGTGCTGGTATATGACAATTTTTACGTCTCTTTCTGGATCAGTACTAACGTCATTGCATAGGTTACCTCCTGCTTGACCTGGTCAAAAGTTCAATGCTACTTCTCTTCCCTCTCAAAATGACTCTTTATTTTTTGACATCACCGTATAAAAGTTTGCTCAATTGTCTGTAACTGAGGATATGCACACACCAATATGTACCAGTGATCAAGAAGCCATTCTTGTTGATTCACCTCTGTGAAAATATAATTGAGAAAAGACAAGATCCACCACATGAGTGGTTCCTGAAACAGGATTTAAAAATAACGCATTGCTGTTCTAGTTTCTGAAGAGGTAAGGTTCAGAAGCTGAATCTTTCCATAGTTCCACTTTGCTTTGTTCCAAAGTACTTATTTGTGCACTAATCAGATACCAGTCTTAACTCAGGATCTGACAAGACAACCCCTTGCCACTACAACTAACATAAGACTAGTTACTTTAGTTACATTAACTCAGTACAAAGATGAAAACACATAACGGTACTAAAGATAAATTGATTCTTTATTAAGAAAATAAATGTATTTATAAATTTATTAAATTATTTATTAATTTATTTATGTTATGTACACCAAAAGTCTAGCTGTAAATAAGCTGCTTTCTTTCTTCCTTCAAAAAGCCACAGCCCCTGCTCTTCTAAGTCTAATACTATTCTGGCCACAAGCTAACATGGTTTATCAGCATGTTTAACCTTGATGCAGACAGCAGAGACCACTTACCTTCTGTCCCTGTATGCTTGTGTGTTGTTGTCAATTCTTACTGTATTTAATGTGCTATTATTTAAATATCAATACTCAGAGGTAAATGTTTTCACTTTTATAATGCTTGTAGAGAGAATTTGATTAGCATCTTATGGCCACAATACAGCACTAACAGGAAGGATGACAATATGCTTACAATGAAGAAGTAATTTAGAAGCCTAATTTAGAAACCACTCCTAGGATAGAGGGTGGTGAGCTGGGGAGCGTGAGTCATGTACTCACTACATTTGAACATTTTGGTAGTGCTGCCCAAAGCTGATAGGTTACATTGTACTGTTTAAAGGTTTCTTGAGTCTGATAAGCCAAAATACTTTGCAGAACTTTCAGGAAACACGGGCAACAACAATTTACTGATATTGGTATATATGCATCTGTGACAGTTTAAAATGTTGGGGGGTCCTTTTCCAAACAAGAGACCAATTATTTTGGTCTCTTGTCATGTAGATATTGATACCTAAAATCAAAGCACATTACTTTGCAGCCAGCTGGATATTTATTTGCCCTGATTTTGTATGGGGCAAAAAAAGTGACTGGAGATAAGGAAGGAGTATGTAGTGCTCTGGCTGCATTTTCTCTATTCTTCCCTTTAATTTGTACTTCACATGAAAACCTGTGCCAGGCTGATCTGGGAGGTTAGAGCAGAAGTTCCACTGATACTTCAGCTATAATCCCTTTCCCTGGGAGGGATAACGTTTGGGCTGCCAGCTCAAGCAGTCCTCCTCCTGCAAAACTCTGCCTACAGTTATTATTAAGGACAGTTCTGCATGAGGTCAATGCACATCACACCAAAGAAAATATGCAGATCATTTTCCTCCTTTTACCAGGCACGCTGTATTCTTTCTTACACACCCATTGAAAAGACCAGCTCGTGTCTCAATATTTTGTAATATACTTCGGGGTACTTTGAATGTGAAAGACAATGAATGAAACCAGATGTTGTTACATTTAATCTTTAGCAAAAAAGAATAGGGGAAAAAATCCAAGATAAGAATATAGGATAATATATAAAAGCATTTTAAACTTCCTTGTCAGCCATTTGTTAAGATGAGATGACAAGTTTCAATCTGTGGAGAGACAATTGTCTCATTAAGAGGTGAATTCAGATATCATTGTTCTGAGGATTTTTTCTTTTTATTACTATTTTAACTTAGTACTATGAACAGAAAAGGGAGAAAATGGAATCTTAAAGCTGCTTTACCTGTTCATAATAATGTGCATACTTTAGTGAAAATATAACAGAAATACTAAAATAAGTTCCATTTCATTAGCATGACACAGCTACTTTCTACCTTGAAAAGAAATCTGTGTATAAAGTGAAATGAGCATTTCTTTTAACATGAACATGCAAAATCCTTTTCAAGGAGAATCACCAAAGTCACTTGTCATTCAAAGTGACACAGTCAGTGGATCTAAATCAGAGCAACTTGCTCAGAAATATTATTTTTTATATCGTTCTGATATTGCTCTGCAAGGAGTTTGGGATAATAATGTTATTTTATAGTGGACTCAATGCCACTTGATTATAATGGCCCAAGCATATTCATTGCATAATTCAATACCTGATTAAAAACCTTTAAGTTTATAAAAAGTTGATAGTATTTGTGCCTTTCTTTTGGGAAATAATAGAAGAGGCCCATCAAGGAAGAAAATAGTGATTGTTTTCATTCTTTTACTTACATTACATTTAAAGAATTGCCAAACAATTCATACTAGAAAACTGAAATAAGAAGTCAGAGAATATTCCTTTCATGACTTCTAATGGCATGAAAATGTGAAATAACAAATCTTAAAAAACAAAACTATTTTAACTGTTGAGATCATGCCAAGCAATTCAGACCCCAGTTAGACTGCACTGGTAGTTATTACACATTTTCAGAGCAGTGTACGTTGGTGAATCTAGTTCGTCCTCGTAACTCACTTTGCACAACCTTAGAGGGCTGCATAACTAAAGGCAGTGCTTTGTAAGAGCTGCACATAGAAAATCACAGTTTGGACATCCTCTGGACCTCTCTGGGTTAAGGTTTCACTTCACGTTTCTTATTTTATTTGTCTGGTTCCTTGTGCCTTAGACATAAAATGCTGGTCATGGCAAAGACATGAGAAATCTTCAATTATTTCAGCAGCAAGAAACCACAGGCACTTTTAATGAGCGTGAATTACAAAGCATCAAGAATTCTTGAAAGAATTTTTTAAATCTCTCAGAGTCATCTCATCATAGATACAGCTTCCTGAAGAATAATTCTAAAGGAAGGATTTTCTGACTATCCTAATGTCATTTCTTGCCTTAATTTTCTGAGGCAAACTAATTGGTAAATCACATGGAGAAAAGGAAGACATTGAAACAAAAAGAAAAATTCCTAAAGGAAAACTTTAGCTTATAAAGCAACATGTTTCCTTGTACTTTTTCATCAAAGCTTTTTCTATTGGCTAGGATAGGTACTTGAGAAAACTTATGTATTACTTTTCAGACAAAGAAAATTAGTAGAGATTCTGATTCAAGCACAAAGTTGGATCGCAACCATCCTGTCTATGATTCACTGGATATTAGTTCTGATTTTTTAGAAATATATTATTTAATAATCTAACCACCATACATAATAGCACAATTTCAGACTTCCAGAAAATCATATACTATGCAGAGAAGGCCTACATATCTGGGCTCATCCTCAGAAAGAAAAAAATAACAATTTATTCTAAGAATATTTTATTATAGTTATAACCATAATTATGTCTATGGTTTGGCTTTTTATGTAATCTGTGTAGAAAGTTTCCTCCAGAGGTAGTTCAGCATGTTAAGTTAAAGGAGGAATCTTCCTTACTGACAAAGAAGAAAGCTGTGGAGATTATCATTTTTTCTACTCCACCTCCTGGCAAGAGTTAGCAACTCCAAAAAAGAAAGCCCACTAATCCACTTAAAATTGCCTTATAAGGGATATTTGGTAGAAATCTAAAAATAACTCAATCTTGTAACAGAAAATTAATAGGATTATATATTATTTGTGCTACTTGGATTCTGATCTTGGTTAGAGTACTTAAGGTCCCTTTAGAAACATGGTGAAAATAATATTTCTTCTAAGTTGCTGAAGGATTAATTTGAAAAGTTTCCATATGCAAAAAATAGAGGCTCTGAGTTTACTGAAAATTCACTCAGTTACTGAGGTGCCCACAGAAGAGGATTTCACTTGCATAAGAGCGAGTATTGCCTTTTGTTGCTGGCATGACACCTTCCTACCAGTCCTGCCTTCCTATCATGGGGACTGAACCTCTAGTCTTAGAGTCAGGAGCATATAGTTCTTGAGAGATAAGACTTCACATATAATTTAAGAGTATTCTTATAATGAACCTAATTTTGAATTTGTGAGAACACAATAAAGACAAAGATTTCACTGTAATAAAATATGGGGTTTATTTAGGCTGTTCCATATCTGGATCTACAGCGTAATGCACTGGACAGGATGGTTTAAGACATATCTATATGGTTAAGAGAACAACATGTGTTCACAGTTGGATGTGAAATTTATCTCTTCAAGGTTATAAATCCAGACCTGTATTATTTCTGAAAGCTTTACAGTCATTATAAGTGAAAACTTGCTCAGAAGCTGATTGCCAAGGATCAGAAAGGACCAGCTGCTTTCTTGAGGCCAGGGGCTGGGGCCCTGACAACATTATTCATTGTATTAGGTAGAGCATCTGTCTTTCCCGAAAGATTATTCCATCAAAACTTCACTTGGACATTCTGGAACAAAAGCCTTCTAGGCTTTCCAATCTGAGTTTTAATATTTAGATGCGTCGGGTTTTTATTACATACATACTACCTAGAGGTGATTAGGATAAATCAGAATGGAAGCAGATACAATGATTTAACAGGTCCAGTACATTTGGGGGTAAAACGGGAGAGGCTATGGACTTATCTTAACATTTACCCAGGTAAAAGGAAAAGATGGTTTCATACTCTATTTCCCTTGCTTCCATGTACCTATCAAAAGGCACAAGGAATTCATCAGCTCTGCCATAATAGGGCATCTAGGGTATGTCAGAGAGAAGGCTCAAGCAGAATATATTCTCCCATCCATCTAGTGCAACAGTTAAGACCTTCTAGTTTACAGTTTCCTGTGTGAATTCCTCCTGGAGCATACATCAATGTTTCTTTATCTTCAGGATTAATTTAACGTTACTGCTAAACAACATTTACTCATCATCTTTGACGTCACATCCCAGGCATTTTAGCAGCATCTCCTTTGGCATCTGGAACATATTTCCATTTAAACTGATTTACCTATAATTTCATATGCATGTTTATTTCCTTAATCCATTTCAGACCTTGCATGCAAGTGTATGTGTATATAGCAACTAGAGATATCATTAAAGCTTGGTTAATACTAGGATGAAATTTAAAGAGAGAATTTATTTCTACTTTTATTGCTCAAATTAATTTGCAAAATTAGTTTTATAACTGAACATATATTAGCTGGATTTGTTGTTTCCTAATAAATGCATGTAACTATTTTTCTCAGAAGAATATTCTAACATGTGCCTTTTGTTAATGTTGTCTTGTTTACTTAATACAAATTTCCTACCCACATGTCCTCTATCTCAAAGGCCTAGATCTCTGTGAGACCTGACTGGTGCCACGACTACTAAGTAATGTTTCTTCAAATTTCCTTAGCTGCCGTTCCCAGGATTCACAGGTAACGGGAATTTTTCCCTGGAGCAAAGCACTCTATGTAGAGGACAATTTTCTTATAATACTAAACAGAACAGCACTTAGACAAAACAATATATAGTCTTTATTAAGCATCAAAATTTAGTTCTTGTTTTCTCTGTCAAACATCATTCAACCTTTTTCAAATAAACTAGCAATGTTTTTTTACAGAAGTCTTTGTTTGGAATTAAATCTGCAACAGAGTTGTCAGAGTTCTGAATCTGAAGGGTCTTCAAAGTACCCATGAAGACATAAAGATGATTTCTTTTCAAGACTTCTTTTTTAAGCTTTGACTTTTTGTGGATAACAGTCACGCAGAGAATAATAAAAAAAAAGCTCTCTGGTACTCACTAACTCTTGGACTGGATTGGCATTGTTTGCAAAGAGAATCAGTTGCTGCTTCTCTTCTCTAGTTGTGAAAAGACCAGTTAATGTATCAATTCTTACAGTGACAAAGCCTAAAGAAAAGTGACTTTTTGGCATGACAATAGAGGGCCATATGCTACGTGTACATGCTAAAACATGTACTGTCTTTTGTGGGAATAAGCATAAAAATAGAAAAAGGTGAAGGAAACCAATAGACTGCTTAAAAGCTTTTGTTAGCCATTGCACTCCAATGAGTATTACAGAATTACAGAATCACGGAATAAGCTGAGTTGGAAAGAACCCGCAAGGATGGTAGGGTCCAGCTCCTGGCCCTGCACAGCACCATCCCCAAGAGGAACACTACATGCCCAAGAGCATTGTCCAAATGCTTCTTGACCTCTGCCAGGCTTGGTGCTGTGACCACTTTCCTGGGAACCCTGTTCTGGTGCCCAACCACCCTCTGGATGAAAAAACCTTTTTCTAATACCCGATCTGAACCTCCCCTAACACTGCTTCATTCCATTCCCTCGGGTCCTATCACTGGTCACCACAAAGAAGAGATCAGTGTCTGCCCCTTCTCTTCCCCTCATGAGGAGCTTGCAGACTGCAATGAGGTCTCTCCTCAGTCTCCTCTTCTCCAGGCTGAACAGACCAAGTGACCTCAGCCGCTCCTCATTCAGCTTCCTCTCAAGACTCTGCCATCCTCGTTGCCCTCCTCTGGATACTCTCTAATAGCTTAATGTCTTTCTTTATATTGCTGTGCCCAAAACTGCACGCAGGACTAGAGGTGAGGCCACCCCAGCGCAGAGCAGAGCAGCACAATCCCCTCCCTTACCCAGCTGCGATGCTGTCCCTGATGCCCCCCAGGACACGCTTGGCCCTCCTGGCTGCCAGGGCACTGCTGACTCACGTTCAACTTTCCACTAACCAGGACCCCCAGGTCTCTTTCCCTGGCACTGCTTTCCAGCACCTCATTCCCCAGTCTGTCTGTACATCCAGGGTTGCCCCATCCCTGGTGCAGAATCCGGCACTTTTCCTTGTTGAATTTCATATGGTTGGTGATTGCCCAGCCCTCTGATTCATCAGGGTCTCTCTGCAGGGCCTCCCTGCCTTCGAGGGAGTCAACAGCTTCTCCCAGTTTTGTATCTGCAAATTTGCTCAGTGTCTCTTCCAGTCCTGCATCCAGGTCATTTATGAAGATGTTGAAGAGCACAGGGCCTAAGTTGGAGCCCTGTGGAACCCCACTAGTGACAGGTCCCCAGTCTGATGTCACCCCATTCACTGTAACCCTTTGTGCCTGACCCCTGAGCCAGTTGCTCACCCATCACATGATGTGTTTATCCAGCTGTGCTGGATATTTTATCCAGAAGGATTCTGTGAGAGACAGCATTGAAAGCTTTACTGATATCCAAAAAGATCAACTGGCTTTCCTTGATCAACCAAATGGGTTACCTCGTCATAAAAGGAAATCAGGTTTGACAAGCAGGACTTTCCTCTCATGAAGCTGTGCTGGCTGTGATCAATGACTGTGTTATCTTTCAGGTGTTTCTCAATACCTCCCAGAATAACCTTCTCCATGGCTTTACCAGGCACTGAAGGGAGACTGACAGGCCTGTAATTTCTGAGGTCCTTGCTCTTGAAAATCAGGACAATGTTGGCCAGCTTCTAGTCAGCTGTGGGACCTTTCCAGATTCCCAAGACCAGTCAAAAATCATCAAGAGAGGTTTTGTGATGACATCAGCCAGCTCTTTAAGGATTCTTGGATGAATTCCATCAGGCACTATAGATTTGTAGGGATCCAGCTGGCAGCAGACCCCGCACAATTTCAGGGCCGACTGGGAGTTGATCATTCTCAGAGTCATGGTCTTATTGGCTATCATCACACACTTGCTAGGTTTTCTTCATTCAGAAGTTGCTTTGTTAAAAATGTATGTGCACAATAAAAGTTCACCCAAAATCAATAATACCTTACACTCAGTTTTAATCTCAGTTTTGCCGAGATTTATCGGAACTGTACCTTCACGGAGTTCAGCTAAACAGCAGGATTAATGAGAATATAAAAAATATAAGAGCCTAACATTGCTTTAACACTGTTTTAAATGAATTCAAATTCTATGTTTATAAATATTCTGAAAAAAAAATTGACACTATAAATAAATTTACTGTAGATTATTCACACATCACTCATAATTCAGTTCTATACTTGATATAGTCAAAAGTTAATTTACTGATGTTTATTGTGCCTTTTTATTCTGCTTTCATTACATAACCAATAAATTAATTCATTATATAAATAAAATAGTTTCCTGATAGTATCGACGTCTTTTATTGCATTTTGCAGATTATTTAAGTGTACATGCTATTTCACCAAAACATTCACAATATCAATATGAACAGCCTTGCATTAGACATCTAGAAATACAAATGAGCATTCTTTTGCATATGCCTGTAAAATGTCTAACCCTTTAGTATAACTTACCCAGTACAAGTTGAAATTGCATTGTATTCATAATTTTTGTACACTTTTTGTATAATCAATGGATTAAAATTAGGCTTTCGCTTACTGTAGAAATCACTACTCATTTCACCAGATGTGAAACATACATGCTAGAAAGCTGCAGCAAAGCTCTGAGGAATGAGGTGCGGAAATGACTGGAATATTCCTTCAGGAATATTCTTTTTGCCATTCCTGACAATCAAAACATTTTTGAAAGAGACTCCTAACCACTCTTCTATCTTTTCTCTGATTCTTTACTCATGTTTTCCTTCTCATACTGTAAGGTTTAGTGTAAACTCCTAAAAGATAGCTTTTAAACACACTGGTAAGTCTTTCTGGTACTTTACAGGTCAAAAAGGGATTTGATGATAAGCATTTTACTTTTCCAACTTCTTGATGTAAGTAAACGACATTTTAACTAGTAGGACATGAGATTACTGCTGAGGATAAAGACTGAAAGGATTAATATCTCAGGTTCAATTACACTAGGTAAATGGAGTCCCTGAAATTCTCCACTTATAAAATTGTCCTTCTGACATTCCCCTTTCGCCTCATGGAATAGAGGACTGGTGCATCTGAAGATGTTTACCAGGGTGCTCATTTGTATGCCTGGAACAGGAAAACTGAAGAAGCTGGATGAGTAGTGTTCCCAGTCTGGAATCAGTACAAACACCCTGTCACTTAAATGGTTTCCTGTGCTTCTCCTTAATTCACTTAATTAAATTTTTTAATCAAATGAAATGTGCTTATTTCAGATAGATCAACATTGTTGCCCTCTAGTGGACTTATTTATATGCAATTGCATAAATTAACCTGAAGAGATTTTTAAAAACATATGCTCTGTAACATAGAACAGTGAGTCTGAACCAGAAAATAACTTTGACTGAAAAATATCTCATTAATTACTTTTCATAAGGTATGTGCTGGGGATTATGAAATGCAAATTACATAGGAAGACAGGAAACTTCCTGCATTACATCAAACAATGAAAAAAGTCTGTTGCAATAACGGTTCAAAAATCTACCTGGCAGTGGCACCAACCAGTCAGGTATGGCACAATTGCCTAAGGCCCAAACAATGCATCAGGCATGTAGTCACAGTGACAGCGGAAATAGTTTAAACTGAAAAAGGGAAGGTTTAGATCAGCTATTAGGAAAAAAGTCTTTACTGTGAGGGTGGTGAGGCACTGGGACAGGTTGCCCAGAGCAGGTCTGGATGTCCCATCCCAGAAGGTGTTCAAGGCCAGGCTGGATGGACTCTGGGCTACCTGGTCTAGTGGCCAGTGTCCTTGTCCATGATGGGGAGGTTGGAACTAGATGATCTTCAAGGTCCCTTCTAACCCAAACTATTCTATGATTCTATGATTTCAGCTTTTCAGTATGTGCATTAATCAGTCCCAATAACTCTCAGAAATTATTCATATTTTATTGTAGCTTCAATGCTCAGTTAAATTCCTGAAATTAGTCAGCATGTCAAACTTGCACAGGTTCTGTTACGGACAGAGAACAACCCTTGGAAATTGTTCCATCAGAAAAAAAAGTAAAGGGTAAGCACTGAAAGGCAACAAAAGAAAATATTGTCAGAAGTATGTTGGAAAATTATCAGGCCATGCATAAATTAGAAGAGCTTTTAAACTACTTTATGAAGATTAAAATTGAAGGGACTGGTCTAATAAAGATAGCTAAGGTGAATAAAGATGCAGATGGATTTTAGAAAGAAACCACTAGGGTAGGTACCAAACTTGGGGACTTCTAAAAGCATTGTTTAATGAATCTAAATTGCCATTGCAAATTGCACTGATCATCAATCTAGAGAGCATAGCTAGACCTCTCCACACGTGTCTAAATATGGCCTTTATATAAAAAATGAATTGTAATTTAGATATTTTAATTTGTAACAAGAATCAGTGAAACTCTCTTTGGGATAAAATACGTCTGAATTTTTTATGAAATACTGAGTATTAATGGGAGTAAAAGATGGCTTCACAAATATAACAAATTTCCATGTTGCAGCATTTCTAATATTAATATAATTTGGCAATTTGATCGCTTTTAAATATCTGGTGGGAGTTGTTTTAATATTTGGAGTCCACCAATAATACTTATTTCACACAATAAGGAGCTACATAAATATTTATTAAATTATGCATAATTTTTCGAAACCATTTCTTAGCACACAGCAGGCTTGAAAACTTGACTGAGAGAGACTGATTACTGCAAATTCCATTGCTTATGCTTTGAAGTGAATTGGATTACTCTGGATTTACACAAGGGCCCAGAGTACATTAACAGGCTTTAGCTACCCTAAGCAGCCTCACCTGGATCTTCACGCAGCCACTCTTCCTGTGGGCATGGCGGTTTCATGAAGCTCATGCCAGGACACACAGCCCTGCCCCGAGCTACAGAGAAGGTGTCCCTGAGCCCAGACCTGCCTCCTGCTGTCCTGGTCCAAGGGGTTCCTGCACAGACCTGGAACATATGCTGCAGTAGCCTTGTATCCAGCCCTGTCTCCTGTCACTCCTGAAAGAATCCCTGTGAGTACCTGAGACTTGACAGTTATCTCATCTTATATGGGACTGCTGATGGATGCTGTTCCTCTCATGGCCCTGTCTTACTGCAGTAGAGCTGTTCTTTTGTCAGAGAAGGCACTGTCCTGACTGTGCTCAGCTCTTGGCTCATACTCTTCAATGGACAGTGAACCATCCTCTTCTGAACTAGACCAAACCCCTTTAATCAAGGGCTTTTGTTGCTCCCTAGAAAACAGGTACATAAAACAAGAATTTTTCCCTAACAATTTTACATCCAGTAACAGCAAATTAGGCACAAGCTTATATTTCCTTGAATTTTGTGAATCGCGTTTAATACTTCTCAGTTTTAAGGGCAGAGGGGACTTCTACACATCACTCATAAAGAATTAGGGATAAATTTTTCTACAATTTATTTCTTGGACCATTCTGAATATTTTTTAATCTGGTATTATTTTGTTCCTGTCATAAAGAAGCCTAATATATTCATAAAACCCAGCCTTCACTTATAATCCCTTTTCAGAGCTTTAACTGCTACATTGTATCTGCAACTTAAAATTTGGCTTCAGATTGCATAATTTACCAAATATATTCTCGCAGCAACTGTTGATTTAGGCAAAAAATCACAGTCAAAATCCCTGTGAAAGAAGAGACATCCACAGCTGAAATCTAAAATTAGACAGAGACACATCATCCTTGGACTATTCGGTGCCTACCTAGGAGTTTTACCTCTGAGGGTGGGGAAAGTGTGCAACATTAACCTGGTGGTGAAAACGTGGGCAGATATACTGTATCTTATACAGCCTCAGAGAAGAATGCAAGGAAATCTGGCAAGTTGGTGCTTTGCCTCTTCCGTAATAAAAAATTGATCAGTTTAAGTCCTTCACAGTCCAGGTATCACCACACTGATATAAGTCATCATATACATGGCTTCTAAGGGTGAGCAAGGTGAGATGTGTGTCAACCATGCAACAATTCCATCCCTGTACTACTCCTGGGATCAGATCAACTACGAAGAAACTCTGTATTCAGCTAACGAAAGCAAGCAGCCATTTGGTCATAACTGTGATCCATTCTTATGCTAGATAAAAAATGCCACTAAGGTGGATTCCTCATATTAGGGAATCTCTCTGCTATTCTGACTGAGTCTGAATTGTGCTTGACTTGTTAAGAATTTCATAACAGTCTATGAAATTATAGGATTGACTCTACGACTAAAATTGATGGGATCCAGATTTACAGCAACATTTGTGAACGAGAATCTAGGACTAGTTTTATGATAAACAAGTCTATAGGCAAATAGTCAATAAACTGCGGGAACTCACATTTCTGGGTTGTAATTATATGACATATGCCCCTTTAAATTTCAGTGGACCCAGGATTTCCCGATTTCTCTTGCAAGGAATCAAAAATTGTTTTCTGTGCTGCACAGTAATTTTGCCTGTGCTGCTTTAACATATACCAGGCAATTTCCAGATGAAGGATATTTTCTCCCAATTCAGTCAAGCAGTAACAAAGTCTCATAGTTCCACTTCTTGATTTTATCCTATTACTTCATTATTTCTTTTGTTCCATTGCTCCAATCATGATGTCCTCAGACAGTATCATTTTTCCTGCTTTCTCTTAGCGGCACTGATACCTCATCATTTACCACATCCAATCGATCTCTGGCCTACATCTGAGAAGGATATTTTATCCACTCAGTTTGACTTATCATTTTTTATCAGTCATCTTTTTCCTTGTTTTCGTTAGGTTTTTTTGCTTTGCTTTGAGTTTGTTGTTGTTTGGTTGGTTTTTGGGTTTTTTGGGGTTTTTTTTTGTGGTTTCTTTTGTTTGGTTTAGTTTTTTATTTTTATTATTATTTTTCTGCTCTGTTCTTTCCGTATTATGGAGCAATATGAAAGTGGCCTTCAGATGGATGTCACAAACAGAACCTACCCCTTTGAACGGGGAAGATTGCTTCTTCCATTCACCACAAAAAGCAAAGTGCCACCCAAAGAATGGAAGAACAGGCAGAGGCAGTATCAGGAAATGGTGAAAGACTGTGATGCCCTCTTCCCCTCTGTAACAGTAAGTTTAAAGACTGTACTGGTGACTGTTATGAGGACCCATGACTTTCAGAAAATCAGATCACTTCCCAAAGCCGAACATGCCGTAATTACATCACAATTGTATTACTGTCATCGTATTCTCAGAATGGCCAGCTCATGTCATTCCAAGCAAGCACATTTTTAATCATTAAATGAAAAGCTCTTAGTTCCAGGAGCTACAGAAAAAATATATCATCAGTCAGCAAAAATGAAAGGAGAGAATACTAGTGTTTCAAAGAGTAGTTCTGTTAGTCAGCACTCTAATGTGTTTCACAAAAGCCTACAAAACGTCACATCATGTGATGATATTTCCTGACCAAGAAAAAAAAAGGCACAAATAAAAATAGAAAAATCCCAACTAAATTTTCATGAGCTCCAGTCTCAAAGTTGTAATGATAACTAAAGAATAGACTAGCTCTCTTATTTGATTAATGAAAAATGGTAAACTTACAGACTTGAGTTCCAGACCAGATAGTGAAACAGAACTTGCTCAAAGAGTTAAGGAGAAAATCTCTTTCACTTTAATCTAACCTTCATTGCCTCAGTCCATATTTATATACATGTTCTCATTACGATACTATGCATGCATTTCGCACTCGTTTTGTTCAATACTAAACACGGATGAACATCCTATGTTTGAAGTTAAGTGCATCTACGGGTTTGGGAAAAGCAAGAAGTTTCTGTCTCAGAACTCCACCTCTCACTCCACTTTCTGGCAGCTCTCTGGATATCTCTGGTAACGAAAAAATAGAGATCATACTATGTTTCTTAAAATAATCTGGAACTCTGCCTTCTGTGCTCTCCCTCTCTCTCTCTCCTCTCGCTCACACACACACACACGTGTGCACGCACACATTGACAGACTCTCACAGAATAGCAACTTGAGCATGTGTTACAATGACAACCCCCATATATTTCTAATGATGCTGCTTTGTCATCCTCTGTCCTCCAGAAATTTTATTCATCCTGACAAATATGTGCTTGGTCTAACAAAATGTGAGAAACTTTCTAAAAGGTGTAAATATTTTCATCTGCCTTTGGGTCAGAGAGAGCTGAAGGTTAGAAAGGCTACTAAAGGCCCCTCACCTCATAAGGCCCTCTGACTACATGAAGAAGGTGATTTTTTGCTATGAATGACTGGACACAATAACAGTGGAAATCATATGAAGAGTAAGAAAGGTTTTCAGAGCAGTTAGTAAGCTGGACAACTGCAATAAAAATTAATGTAAATCCTGTGTAAATCTCAGGTGATGACTTAGCAACTAAATAAACAGCAAATGCACTTTTAAAAACAATTATATATATTAGTAAGTCTCTTTCCAATTCTACTATTTTTACTTTCTTTCATTCTTATTTCATACTTTCCAGCACAGGACAATGAAATAGATAAAGCATAAGCCTAGTGTTTTACAAAACACCTGGGGCATCAGTTTGACCAGTTCCCACAAAAAACTTTATGAGAAATAAGTGTTTAAATCCTGTAGGTTCCTTTGAAGTTTCAACCTGAAAGTGTGAGTACTGTTTTGAAGCTTCTCTCAAGCTAAAGGTCTAAGCATAATTCTACTTCTTCTTCAGTTATGCATGAGTAAGAACATGTGCATAGGATTTCTATGTGAAGACTCTTTAATGATACAGAAATACTGTATAGCCAGTTCTTGTGCTTTTATGAAGTGTCTTGCAATGCAGAAGTTAGAAGAAAATAAAATTGAGAAGACCAGAAAAATCCAGGCAGAGGAAAGATAAGAAGCTCTGCATATCTTAGATTAAGGAAGATTAGAAGAGATATACATTAAAAATATATAAATAGTACTTTTCTTGGAGAAAGATAATACAATGCATTACAAGGACCAGGATCACATTTGTATTTACACTTTGTACAGAGCAGAATTGGGGTGGAAGAGGGTGCAGGTAGGTGGGGTGTGTTGCAAAAATCTTCAGCAATTTTTGTGTGACTTTGCTGTGCCTGAGTTATACAAGTCACACCAAACGGAACCAGTAAGACTTGATAAAAGTCTATAGCATAATCTAACTACTTGATATATGCACTTTCCAGAGTACAGATATAAAACTGGACCGCTTATCTCACTTTCTTGCCAATGTCACTGTCACCAGGAGCCATGTATACACAGACTTTTCAGAGCTAATAACCATCTGTTGTGCCTCACCTTTTTATAGAATCATAGGATCATAGATTGGCCTAGATTGGAAGCAACCTTAAAGATCATCAAGCCCCTGATCTTCCCATCTTTTTCCTTTACCAGTGTGCTCTAGAAACATAATGAATTTAAAACTATTTTAGTAGCTCTACACACACCTACAATACCAGCATTTGTACAGGTAAGTTTGAAATGTGACTCTACATGAGGTCATCCCCACCAAAATGCTACAGTAATATTGTAGTGCCTCATCAGATATATCCTTTTCTTAATAGTCTACACCAGCACCTTCATACTTTTCCACATATTTTATGCTACTTGTCTAAATTTCTGTTGCTAAGGTCATGACTGCCACTGGAATAGCAAAGAACAGCCGAGGTGGCCATGAAATTTGACTGATGAAAAAAGTCAACAGGGCAAAATTTGGTTTCAGCTTAATTACTTTAAAATAACTTCCTATCCTCTCCTTCTGGAATAGAAATTAAAAAACACCTGTAAGAGTAAGAAGAGAACATTCACAGTGCTCTAATTAAGAAGTACACTGTGTTAAAAACAGAGGAACTGAACATTCTTTAGTCAGAGTAGCCTGGGCACAGGAAAGCTGAATCAGGTCCAAATTTACATTCCCCAAAGATATGTAAAATCATCTTTATGATGCAACTAGATTCTCTGAGTGTGCAATGCATTTTCAGACAGCAACATCCTGGTAAACATGTCCACCCTACTATTCCAAAGAATTCATTTGCTGAATCTTTTCTTCCCTTCACCTTCCCAAATTTTTCACCTTGGGATAAATATTCACCCACGTTCTAATATTCTTGTACGTAAAAGCTGCATTTCTAAAATAAATGTTTCTTATTAGGCCACCAGCATTCAAGATAAAAAGCTGAAATTACAAATGGAACCTTTATGCTAGTCTCATGAGAATGTGCATTATTTTGACCACACCACTACTCTTTGTGGTCAGTTCTTTTTGACCACACCACTACTTCCCAAATGACAAATAGTTAGTCAATTATAGCAAAAGCATGCTAAGATAATCCTAACATGGAAGGTTGTCAATAAAAGGGGAAAACAAACAGACTGTAGTTGGAGGAATACAGATACAGAGAAACTGAACGGAGTGCGATTTTTCCTCTCTCACTTGAATAACTGTTTCTATCGGATATGTATCTGTCACTTTGGGTGTATCTGTATTGCAGAGTTAAGTAATAAAAAACCTTAACCTTAAGAAACCTCCTCTTTCTTGAAGGCTGGCCTCTCCAGATATATTTTCAAGTGTGTCCTTTTAGAACACATTTTCTTTTGTTAGCACTACTCTCCCTTCATAAAAAAAAAAAAAAAAAGCAGGTTTTTTTCTCTAAGCTCTCCTCTCTGCTCTTCTTGAACAATAATCTCATATGTGTATGGTATAAAGTAAAATGATCTTAAGAAGTCATATGTGTCTGATGGTTTTGAGGGAAGTAACTCCAGTTCTTGGGCTTCTAAAACAACTGAACTGCTTTTTAGAACCTAAATTTTAATTCATGCAAAAGTAAATAAGTAAAGAAATTATGCTGTCACAGTGAAGATATTCTTGAATGTGTATGTCAAGCATAATAATTATTTTCTTTCCCTGAAAAGACTGAAGAAAAATAGCTTTAAGAGGTGCAGTGATTTCATTAGTGACACTTGTAATTAACTCTGAAACTCACCAATGATATTTAAATATTAACATTCCTATCTATTTTACCGGTACTCTTTTTGCCAGATACATCCAATCCATCCGTGAAATTCCAGTCTTAGGTTTACTTTTGCCAAAGACAATGCTATTTCTCTCAAACTCCAATTGCCAATAAAGATAAGTCCAATAAAGGCTTATCTTTCCCCATGTAACACTTCCAATGTTCATTTATGCTGTAAATATACAGGAAAAAAATGTACTAAGTGTGTTGAATGCTGAAAAGAGAAAATATAAAATTCATTTTTGTGAACAATGAAACAAATGACACAGGTTCTAAGTACAGTTGATCTGGGAACATTAATTAATAGAGTAATTTAAAAATTGCCTATTTTAAGCTATCTTGATGTGAAATTTCTAGCTAGGTTTGAGCAACACAAAACCTGGAATAATTATCTTCCATTTAAGACTCACATTGATACAGAGCTATGGAGGCCTTTGTATTTATGTTGTAGAAGCCACCTATTAACTAGACCTTTAAACACCTCTGAAACATATTTATGTCAGACACCTCTTTGTATCTCTCTTGACCAAGCCTTTCAATATTTCTCAGAGGACCTGGTTACTTCTCAAGCCATTCTGCTGTGCCTGTGTATTCTCTCAGAACTCCTCATGTCTTCCTCTTCAAATCTATCAGACTCACCTGACACTGCTCCGTCCTATTTTCTCTGTTTCATGTACTGTGTTCTTCTCTTAGCTAATAGCAATATCAATCTTAAACACAGGACACCTCGTAAAAATGGCTGTTAAAATCTTATAACAATCACTGGACTGCCATTCAGACCCTATTGTAAACTCAGTGAATAATCCCCAGTCCAAAGGACAGCTGGACTGCTTGTATGCCTCTGGCTGTAAAGAATCCTCTAATTTGAGATAAATATTTTGGAGAATTGCTGATGGACTTAATGCTTGAATGGGCCTTTCTTGCTCTGCAAGAAAGTGAAAAATCAGAAAGCATGGAGAGAAGGCATCAAGAGTGGGAGAGAAAAAAGCAGCATGACAATTGTCATAAAGTAAAGAAAATAAAGTTTCATGTGATTAGTTACACAGAGTAAATAAGTAAGGACTTGACTGCTTCAGTGCATTTTTTTACCTGTTCTTCACTAACCCAATAATAACTCACGTTCCTAAAACTGTTATCAAAAAAGAGCTTTTTTTTTTTTTATTATTGTATACTTATTGATGTTTTTCTTCCAGGAGCTATTTCTCTTTCGCACTCTATGTTCTTTCTCTTTTAAATGTATTTCTCTCAGTATGCAGTGACAGAATTCTATTTTCTGTACCTATTTCTCTTGACCACTTCTCCTGCCTTCAAGAAGAGATACCTGCTCTCCTTGTTGAAATGGGTATTGTCTCTACAGAGATGAAAATAACTGAAAGCCTGACAAATGCCTCACAGAGATTTTACCCTCAAAATAGCTCCCTGAGAGAGAGAAATCACATTGCAGACGAGAAATTGATGCTTGGGTTAGACTAACTTGATTCATAACTCCCCGAGCAAGCATCACAGTAACCTAACGTGAGTTTCCTCTGCTTTGAGCAGAGTTGGACACGACTTATAAAGGTCTCATTGAACCTAAATTATTCTATGATATTATGGTTCCATGAATTAGAAATTCAATTTAGAGCTTCCTTTAAAAAAATTTAAAATTTACACTTTCAGATTTTCTTCCTCTGACTTCACTGGCTCTTTGTCAAAAACCCCAGCCACACGTGAACCAAAATATTCTGAAATATTACTGATTTTTATGCCTCTAAGCATTTTTGTTGTGATTCTACAACTATGTGCGAGGTTTTACACTGCCATTTCTTGTTATCTTTACTTAGGTTCTTTATAAAGACATTGGTGCAGCTGCAAGACAACACAGTAAAGTGCACTGAGAGTGTAAGTCAGTTCTACTTCCTGACAGGGTAACCTTATACCTACAGTGAACCTTGGGTAAATAGGTACCTGAACACAGGCAATATGAATGTGATCCTGACAGGAATATATATTCAATGTAGGAATCCCTCCTATGCTGTTAAACTCGCTCATTGCCTTCACATCCTGTAGGACCTTCCAAACAATCAAACAGAATTCATATGGACACATCTATGAAAATCTCATTCCACGAGTAAAAGGCAAGGTGTTTAGAAAACCTTTTCCAAGCCACAATTAAATATAAGTGTGAAATACATGATCTCTACCTTCACTATTTGCATTTTGTTATATCTTGTAATGAAGCTCTCTTTTTTAAAAGTTACAGGTGGTACTATCTGCAACTAAGCAACACAAAGCGCAGAAAGGACGACATGTAATATTTTGATTTTTTTTTTAAATTTATCATATGAATTTCTATTCATAATTGGTAAACAGAACAGTGAAAGATTTTTGACTTGCTTTCAAAGCTGGACATGTGAATGTATCATGTCTACGTCAGATTCTGGTATTTGTTAATTGCAAACCTGTGACTATAGTCATCCATAAAAGATATATTCTAGAATCTAAGAAACTCTGATGGTATATGGGCTGACTGGTAACACAGGAGAAAGAGATATCTCTTCCTGCCTTTTTTAAAAAGCTAAAAGTTTTAGAACTAAAACTTTCAATTCCAGTTTTTCAATTTTGCTTCCCTACAAACCAGCTCACTGCTTATTAATTACTGCTGGTAACTGCCATAGGCAGGAATATAAAAATCATATGGGTATTTGATAAAGATGAAAATCTGTAAGATGCTTATAAAGTACATGACTTGAATCACTCAAGCACTTCAACAAACACTTCCCATTTCTTTCCTATTTCATTATTCTGCTTTCTTCCTTCTTTACGTGTTTACTTACCCTTTCATCTTTGTTGCTTTTTCTGTCTTTTCTTTAATCTCTATCATAATCCCATACACACATAAGTACAAACAGTGCTCTGTATGGAGATTTAAATTATATTTTCTTTTTCCTTCTTACGTGTCTCATGAGGCTCTGACCCTACTCTTGTATGTTTCTGCCCGCAGCTTACTCATAAATATTCAAAGCCCTTTCCCACCATTGCTGGCATTTCTTCACTCACACAAGCATTCCTGAATGATATTTTTCACTTCAAATATCTTCTCTGTCCTTCATATGTCTTGTCTCTCCCTTGGCTCTCCTATTCATATATAGCTATTCTCCGCTTACCAATCTCTCTCTACCTGTGTGATCTTTCTCTCTCTTCCTCAAACACACTTAAGAAATATTCAGGTGCCTTTGTTGTCCACTATTCTACTCATACCATTGTTTTTGTTCTTCTTTCTTCCAATGGATACAGTGTAAAGGAAGGACATAGCTGTATTTATGACCCTGTGCTTTTCACAATAAATAGCCACAGCAGTCCCAGCAGGGCAGACAAATGAAATTCCAGTTACAGTAACTTATCTGTTTTCATTTACGTTTCTATTTCTGAATATTGCACTAATGGCAGACTCTACAGAATAGACTGGCAAACATAGAGCTAGTGTTCACTGAGGGCACACTTTCCTTTGGGAAAGAGGAAAAACAATAGGGACAGTATAAAGTTAGTGTTTCCTTCATACCAGTTATGATGATGAATTCACAGTAATAAAAGGAAAGAAATTACTGAATTACTTTTGCTAGAAGTAAAAATGTTTACTGGATCTCATAATACAATCCACTTCCCTAAGAACAGAGAGGTTAACTGCAATAATCCTGCCTATCAAACCTACATATGGCAGAGATTCCACACTTCCACTAGGTAGGTATCTTGTTTCAAATGCTAAATTTGGAACATTATTGTTCCAGTATATATAAACGTATATATATATTTCAGTACATAAATTGTAACATTTTAGAAGGTTTTTTCCAACATTGAATCTGAACTTTATGAATAATTTAGATAAAAATTTTTCCCAGAAAAAATGAAATATTTCTGTCCTTTCCACAGCAACACTTATCACATAAAGAGACCATTTACTTCTACCCTCCTTAGACAAGAGTTCCTTCAATTTCTACACCCATGTCTAACTTTCTACATGTTCTAGCATTTTGTAATTTTCCTCTGGACTGTCTTCAGTTTGAGCCCAAACACAGTTGGCTTCGCCAACCCCTTGCAGAAAAATAATTTGTCCTGTCAGATGTACTGCACACCTATTAATACACTCCACAGTGAGGCCGTCTTTTTTCCTTAATGGTAGCACATCGCTGACTCATATTTACATTACAGCCCCCACGTTATTTTCTGAAGTGCTGTTATTTTACCAGTATCCTTTTCATTTTACTTTTTATATTTTCTTCCCAAATATAATTTGCATGCGTCAGTATTACGTTTTCTCCTGCTTCTTCCAAGACATTTCTTTAGCTTGTGCTTAATTGTTCATTTCTTTAATTTGGCTTCCCGTATTTGTCACCGAAATGCCAACAGGTCCTTTTAGCTTGCTGACAACTCTGTATTTCATAATTTCATCATTCACATCACTAGCGATCAGAAGAACAGAAAACGCCTTTAGATCAAGCATTTAACATGAAAAAAGTGTATCACATAAGGAATTCTACTTAAACAGCATTACTTTTGGTTAGGCAGATCAGGACTTCTTCAGATAACAGCCTTACTCTTAAGATACCAAATGGTGGACAACCTAATACACTCCTACATTCTGCTACTAGGTGCTGTCAAAATTGTGTACATATAGTCTGCATGTGTTTTAATTTCAGCCATTAGCTTCAACTACCAGGAGTATGGAAATTTCACGACAGGTACGTCTTTTACTTCAGTTCATCCTATATAACTATTAAGTATCTTTGCATCTTTTTGATAACCAAACAAGTAAAAAATACGGTATTTTTTTTTTTTTGGTCAGTAAGCTTGGAGTTTTGGGGTTTTTTTTCCCTCCCTTTCGTCCCCCAAGATGTATTATTGTGATATCATGTCCACAGATGTTATGGATCATCTCACCTTCCTTTCACTGGATGACATATCAAAGGACCGCATAAAACGTCCCGTTTACCATTAAATCACTGCAGGAGTCGTTCATTTGCCGTAATCACAAGACATTTTGAATACGGCAATACCCAGCATAAAGTTAGCCTTTGCTATAGTATTTCACACGCTGTTTCCCCTTAAGTTTATGGCCATATTTTCGTACATTAAGCAGGTTTTCACCCACCCAAGCAGTAGCGCGGGCAGGGGAGCGCGGCGTTCCCCGGGCACGGGCACTGCACAGCCGCGCTGGCGCCGGCGGGAGCCGCGGGTGGCTCGGGGCGCTCGCTCCGCGCTGGGCGCCTCCCGTGAGGAGGGCGGGGAGGCTCCGGCACTCGTGCGGCTCCTGGGGACGGGACCGTGGGGAAAGGCGGCGGGCCGCTCCCGAGCCGCCGCTCCCCAGCAGCCGCCCTCGGGGGCTCCGGGCTGGGGCCCGGCGAGCCCGGCCGTGCGGCGCTGAGCGTCGGGGCCGCCTGGCGGGGCCGTCGCCTTTAGGCCGCCTACGGGGCGGGGCCATGTAGGTTTCGGCTGAACATTCTGGAGTGGAGGGGAGCGGCGGGGGGCGAGGCGAGGCGAGGCAGGGCAGGAAGCCGAGCCGAGAGCGGCCACGGCAGGGAGCCGGGCTGAGCCGGGCTGAGCCGAGCCGGGCCGAGCCGAGCGGGGCCACGGCAGAGAGCCAGGCCGAGCCGAGCCAAGCCGGCCCGCCTTCCCCGGGAGGAGGCGGAGGCTGAAGGGGAGGAGGCAGGAGAGGAGGAGGAGAGGCGGAGGAGGTGGAGGAGGCGGGAGCGGAGGGAGGACACGGGGAGGCGGCTGCTGCTGCTGGGCAGAGAGGAGTCGTGCAGGAGCAGCGACTGCACTCGGACGCCACATTCCCTCTTTACGGGGCTGGTGGTGAGGATGAGCGAGAGCTGACCCTGCCGCGCCGCCGCCTGTGAAGTGTCTGCTCCTCCTCCTCCTCCTCCTTCTCTTCCTCCTCCTCCCCGGCTGTGGGTGAACCTGCGCTACGGGCTCTTCACCGACACGGGGGAGGTTGGTTTGTTTGTGCATTTGTTTAAGGCAAAGAGAGAGAAAGAGAGAGATTTTCCACCCGCTGAAGCGCAGTTCACTATGATCGTACTCGCATCCAGCACTGGAAGCCGGTTGGATTTCGTGTCTCAGTCCAGGGTGTTTTTCTTGCAAACCTTCATTTGGATTTTATGTGCTACAGTGTGCAAAGCGGAGCAGTATTTCAATGTGGAGGTAAGATCAGCCGGATGCGTGTGCGAGCGTGTGTGCTTCCCCCTCTCCCTTTCCTCCCTTCCCTATTTTTATGTCCCTCAAATCAAATCAAATAGCCAGCCAGCCATGTCTTCCAGGAGCCAGGGTATGCATACGTCTGTGTAGGCTTTCCTTCCAGCAGCCGGTAGCTAGCTCCCCTCCCAGCGCTGCCCCGCCTGATGGATGCGTTTCAGCCGGAGATCCCGTTATCCCGGCAGCGCGATGCCGGGCGCTGGAGCGCAGCCCGTGCCTCCCGCTGCCCTCGCCCGCGGGAGACGGGAAACCCTCACCCGGGCACAGAGGAAACCTGGGGCGCAGTATGTACATGGAGCTCAGGAAAGGTTCGCTGAATGTCTTGGACTTAAGATACCACTGTATTGCTGAGTTTTCCTCCCCTTGTTTGGTTTGGTTTGGTTTGGGTTTTTTTTCAAAGGAGAATGAATGAAAGAGCATTATGGGGACAGGAGGAAGGAAACTTGAGATTTTTGGCACGTTTCTTTGTGGCAGAGTATCTGAAAAAATTAAGATCTTTGTCCCATGTAGACCTAAGAAAAAGAGTTGCCACTAGAAATAGTGAAACAAACGGCATAAAGGTGCAACTACAGCACGGAAGTTAGGGGGTGTGGAGGACAAGGAAACAGTATTTTTCCGAGAGAAAATGAAGATTAAAATGTGGGGATACCAAGATGGGGCAAACCCTTGGAGTTTACACTGACAATTCAGTGAACATTCATTTCCAGTCACCTTTGTCTACACTCCCAGTTTTCCCATCAGGAGATTTTACATAGTGCTTCCACTTAACTAATGTTCCTTTACTGACTTTGATCATCTTTGCGTATAGTCTTTCCTCCTTTTTCTCCATCCTATCACTCCATTTGTTCTGCTGTGATCCCTGCAATGTGATGTGTCTATTTCCTTCTTCTTTTCCTTGTCAATTCAGCTTCTTGATTTTTGTTGTTATGTCTCTGTAATTTATATGTGCTCTTTCAACTTCTTATACATAATTCTGGTTTTCTGTTAGATCACTCTTTACCTTCACTTTCTTCTGTCCTGCCAACCCCACTCAAAACTTTCTGCTGCACCCATACACCAGCCTTTTTTGTTTCTAGTCTCTTTGGTCTCCTGGGTTCCCATAATTCTTTCTCTCAGAAAAATAAAGTCTGTGTCCCTGTCTCACACATAGGCACACTTGCTTGTTTTATATGAGCTCTTGTTCTCACTCAGTGACACACATTCCTGCTCTTTTCTCTGACAAGATTGCTGATGCAGATCCTCCTCCGTTCCTAGACTGTCTCCCTTTTTGTCTAAAGTTCTTACCTGTATGTTTTCTCTCTCTGTCTCATGCAAGATCACATCAAATGTATAAAGAACCCACGTTTTCTTTCTCCATGTCTGTTTTCATCCTACTCTTTCCTTCTCTACAGGCAGTTTCCTTTGCAATTCTCTCAGCTTAACAAGATTCATCCATTGCTTCTTTCTTTGACTTCCATCTCTCCAGAAGACATTATCTTTTTACTCCATCATTAAAATCTCTCCTGATTATAAATTCAGGTCTTTTTTCTCTGTCATCTGTGCTCTAGTCACTCATTTGATCCTTATCACAAATTCACATCTCTGCTTCTGTTTGATTGTAAGCCCTTTGGAGCAGGACTCATGTCTTCTCACATGTTTATCTGGTGTGTACCATGCTCAGGTCTGGAATACAATTGTGAGACTTCTGCTATATGAATATTAAAGCTTCATATTTCAGAGCACACATTGAAGTATTATTCTGCTCATGTCCTCAGCTGCCTTCTTTACTGATGAGCAGGGGAAGGAGCGTGGAAGAGAGGAAGTTGCTCTCTGTATCCTTCCTAGGCTTCACAGGCTGGCCCCCTGCAGAGTATGGGGATGAAATTCCAGCGACAGAACTTTCTCCTCCCACAGCAGTCTGCTTTGCTGGCATCTGGCTCTGCTGGAGAGACGGGCAGCAGATGGAGCTAGTGTGGGAGGAGAAAAAGATTGGTTTAGTCAAGTGGAATATGAACAGGAGGCCAGCTCCAGTCAGGAGGAGGTTTTCTGAGGAAAGAAGGGAAACACTTTCATTTTTGCCACCTCTTCCATATGGAAAACAGCACATTTTGAGGGTAAAGGCAATATCAGGAGCAAGAAACACTGTTGGATAGAATGAAGTGGCATGTATGTGTGATGAGGGCACATATTTCTCCTTTTTGAAATATGCCGTCTCCTGCTCTTCTTTCCAGCCCTTCTGAAAACAAAGAGTGTTGTCACATGCCAACGCTTCCAGTCTCTTCATAGTTAAGTCTTTGAGCCACACATTGCTGGGAGCCAGAAGAGTGTTCCAGGGGATTGCTGTATTATGTGAGAGTTGTCCTAACATGGGGCTTTTCCCTAGGTCACTGCCTTTGACCACTGCTAGTGACATGGTCCTGGCCTAAGTGAACCTCAGATTTGCCCCACAACAGCCATTGCCGTGTTCACATTGTTTGGATAATGCTGAACATTCAATTTCCTTTTTGCTGGGTATAGCAAAGGCTAAAAGCATGGGAAATTTGAGTCAAAGGACTTGGCAACAGCAAGTATGTATTGTGCTGTACAGTTCTGCGTGTCAGCACAAGTGCATAAGGCAATTGTACTTCATAGTAAATTGTGAAAATATAACAAAGATTTCTTACGACAAAAAGAATAAATATGCAAAGTAGGCTTCAGGAAAGAAGTGGTGTACATATAGTTGAATAAAATGTCACTGAAAAAAAGTGCTTAGGATGGTTGGAATTCAGATTTACTTTTCATTCTTTCTTGTCTTTTAGTAAAGTACAGATAATACCTGTTGAACATTATAAAATGGGGAGATGATTAAATTCCTCTTGTTCTGTCTTTTTTTAGTCCAGTTTCCTGATAGATAAGTAAAATCTGTGCAGTCTTGTGAAATTTTTTGGTTTGTTTGTTTCAGTGCTGTGAGCCAGTGTAAATCTTAAGAGATACTACTGTAGCTCAAAGACATTAAATAATAATTTTTCCTTTTAAAAGTAAAACACAAACCTGAAGTTTACAAGCTTGTATCAACGTTTCTGTTTCTTGTAATTTGGTTGTCTCTCTGTAAAATTTCTTTTAGCCAAACAACTGCATGAAGGAATTCCTCAAGCTCCCAATGATATCTGAATTCAGCTGTCCATCCTGAAATGTATTCATGTATGCAGTATTTCATGTAATAGACACAGCAGAGTAGTATTCGGATCATGGAGCATGGTGCACGAGAGGGGCACGCTTGCACTCTGTATTGGTGAGAGTTTTGCGCTAAAGCTTCATGAAAGTTGACTGTAACTGATAGGTTAAGAAATTATGATGAAGGACAGGAATCACATAGTTGTATGTGAAGGAAGCTTTTAGCATTAATGTTCGAAGTTCATTGATTATCGGTAGCATTTTTGTGAGACTTTGTTTCTGACATCATGAGAAAAACTAAGGACTACTCTGTTAACTCCCTCTTTTAGAGCTGAACTGTTGGTCCAAAACAGCAACTTCATCTAGTATATTAGTGAATAACTATGTTATCAATGCTGCTATTTTTAACTACTTCTGTACACCAGCAGGGGAAGATGTCCATCAGTGAGATAGTGAATGGAATAACAGTTATTAAAAGAGCATTCCAAATATAAAACTGAATCAAATACTTAGAAGATAATTGTTACTAAAAAATTATAGAGCAATGAACTACCTTCTTCCCCCTACTGGGCTCCTCACTATAGTATTTGTGTGGATCAAAGATAACTCTTTTGTGTGTTACTGGGAGTGTCTATAGATGGTCTTTCACAAGCATCATCCATCTAGTGTGTATATATATATATATGTATATGTATGTGTATGTATATATATATATATGCTTTCCTAAACCAAACAATATTGCACTGTTTGAGCTGGTATTGTTCTGCAAATTTATCTCCTAATGTCATCCATTAGTTTTTGTATGTACTTGAATAATAAGTATGTTTATATTTAATTAACTATTAAATATTCAATATAAAAAATGAAAACAAATGTTACCATTTTGTTGTGGAAAACATGGTTATTGAAACAAAAACACCTTGATTAGAAGACAGGATCAGCATGCATCTAGAATACAACTGATCTCCAGAACATAATACTGCTTACTCTTACTCAGCTGAGTGTCTGCCTAAGCCCTGTCGAGGAAAGTGTTTTTAGGATTGCACCTGGTTTAGTGACTATATCTATGATGTGGGAAACACTAGAGAGAAAGCATGCCTCATCATCTCTCTCCTCAAGCTGGCAGTTATGCTCTGTTTTCCTCCTTCTAATGCTAGATGTATAGACTTGAATCTCTAGGGAAGGTCTTAAAATGACCCTTATTTTAGTGTGAGCGGCTCTTTGAAACAATACAGTCGTCTCCCGTTTTCAAAAGTGGGATAGTTAAACTGCCCATTGTGGAACAAAACACAGTGGAATCCAAACTTCAGAAAAATAACATCAGTTTCCTCCATGGTAATAAGTTTCTGAGAACCCCATTGTTTTCATTGTTAATAAACTTTGCAATTAGCCTCCAGCTCCTGCTAAATGGTAAGGCATGACCTTTTATTCCATAAGCTCTTAGTCTTTTAGGCTTAAAACCAGACCAGTTTCGTTCTTCAGCTGGTAACTGAAAAGGAACAAGCATTTGGGAGGGGAAAAAATCCTCCAATATCACCTTTACACAATTTTGAACTAGTGGGTTTGGTTGTGAGGTTTATAGGCACAACACAATACTTTTATAATTCATTAAAATGCAAGCTGAAAACTATGCAAAAGCAATTATCCATAGCAATTACCAAAAGTGATTTTGGTATCAATACTGCCATGTGTCCTAGCGGGAGTTTACAGGATCTTCTGCATTGTTTTCACGCAGTCAGTGTGCGTGATTCTCAATTACTTAAATTCTGAATGTCACTCTTTCATAGGATATCAATGAAATGAACTGGACTTTTGCTAGAACAAGGAGTTCAAAGTGAAATTGTTAGAAGAATGGAGAGGAGTTACTGAATCAGGTGATGAAGGGGATTAGTGAGTGAAATATTAGTCAAGAAAAATACAGAGATAATGGGGTGTATTTTCTATTTGCTTATTGATGAAATACAGATACGAAAAAAAGCTCCTGTTAAGGTCTCTGATGAGCAGATACATCTAGATAAGGAAAATAATTGGAAAATTATGTGTCTGATCGTAGGCAGCAGAATGCTTTTCTGTCAAAAAAGGCGAATACCTACTATGTAATGAACTGGCTCTCATTTGATATGAAGAAATACATGTGTAGATGACTTAATTGTTAGAGTGCATTTTCTACTGTAAAGTATGAGATTATTTTGTGCTACTAATGTTGCGGGGAAGTTCATGGATTCTGTTGCCTGTATTTTTTTCAAAGACAGGCTGGAAGGATGGTGCCTGTTCTTATGGGTTCACTGCTGACATAGTTCTTATACCTTAGATACAAAACGTATTTGTTTATTATTGTAGCTCAACTTGTTTTCCTGTTGCAAATTTTTGTGAGTTTAGTGTTTAAGCGTCACAGCTATTCATGAATCTCAATTCTACTAAAGAAAAGAAATAAAATGGTTAAAGAGATTTATGTAATCACCTTATATAGTGCAGGATAAAACTACAAAAACATATATTGCTGATGTTTTCTGACATGAGAGCTTACTAAAATAAATACAACATTTATTAGCCCACCAGTAAACCTTGAACAAGTCCAAGCTCTCCCCATTCCATTATTTGGAAGGCATAATGTAAAACTCCTGCAGAACCATTCATTGTTTCTTCAAAGTGAATATGCCGTGTTCTTTAGCTGGTTTAAGATTTATGCTGCTCTTTGTCAGTTTTATTTGAATCCATCTAAAAGGTCAGTGCTTGCTCTAGGCACCTCAGCTCTGCTTATGCACTCAGCAAGACTGTGTTGTAAGAGTTTATAAAGATAGAACGTGGTATTATATAGATTTTAAAGCATTTCAAACTGCATCTGGTTTTAGTATTTTAAAATCTGTCTCATCCTTCTACTTTACCAAATGATCATTTTGTGGTGTTAAACACTGGAGGAATTTGTGTTGATACCATTTGAAGATCCCTAAAGAAACAATGTAACTTAAAAAAAAATTAATTACCCTATTTAAATTGTTTAAATCTTCTCAGCTCTCTATTTCAGATTCCAGTTTATTGTCTAACCTGTTTGCCATCCTCAAACTACACTGTTGACCATTATCTGAAGGAGCAGGTTGAGTCTGTTTAATTTGTTATCTGTGACATGTCAAATGACAGATTTGGTTTCATTTTGTATGAGGAAGGCCAGGATTAGTGCTGCAAACATGATTTTAGTTGGCACTGAAATGGATTTGAAAAATAATTATGATTAGAGCTTTATCCTTTAAAGAGAGGTCATGCTATTTGGAACCTTTATTTATTGGTTGCCTGGCAACTGTTCATTCATGTTCCTGCTTATCATCATTCATTGTAAGCATCTTTGCTGTACACTAAGAGCAATTAAGTGGCAACACTTTATTTCTGTGATGAATTAAATTTGACATAAATAACAGATAAAAAAATATTTCTGTAGTTTTACTTGTTAACCAAAACTGTTGGTTCAGTGTTTCTTTGCTTATTAACATCTGGTTTATACCAGCTGAGGAGTTACCTGCACTTCAGCTGTGATAATAATGTTTCTAGCATACCTTTTGAGGTATTACAGCACATAATCGACTTAGGGGCTTGTTCAGGTATTTTTTGCCGTATTTAGAAAGTCCCGTTAATTTCAAGATCAAGGCTTCAGTGTGCGACGAAATTTATGTCCCATTGATCGCAGAGCTTAATATTAGGCAATCCAATCTCAAGTATTGAAGCTTGAACCCAGTCACTGGGAAAGGGGTTTCACATTCTGGAGTTAAAATTTCTGTGTTAGGGGACGTAAGCTGAAGCAATAAACTGCAGTACCTCTGAAGAACATTAAAGTCACTAGATGCTTTCTCTCTGTAGAACAATAGCAATTTTTACTACATTATGAAAAAAACATAAAGCATATTATTCAATAATTGCCTTGTGACTGTGGATGAAAATATTTTGCTTTCTTTATTAATTCATTATGGATCATATCATGATTGACCCTTGTGTGGAATAGCAGTGTGGAATGAGACTGTTGGGTTATGGAGTATTTGTAGAAGATGTCTTTGTAATGAGTATTGAAGAAAATTCCTTATGGATGCATCTTAAAAGAGCATCTACACTGTATGGCCAGGGTGGAAGTAGATTTGTGTCTCTGCTGCTACCTCTTGCTAGGATTGCCTCTATCCTGGTTGGCTCAGTGCTTTGGAAAAGAGGCCATTTCTATCCACACGGATGACAAGAATGTTACCAGGAGTAGTCATCAGGGATTTACTAAGGGTAAGTCATGCTTGACCAGCATGATTGCCTTCTATGATGATACAACTGCGTGGACAGATGAGGGGAGAGAAGTGGATATTATCTGTCTCGACTTCAGCAAGGCTTTCAACGCTGCCTCTCATAACATTCTCACAGGCAAGCTTAGGAAGTGTGGACTGGGTGAGTGGACAGAGAGGTGGTTTGAGAACTGGCTGAACAGCTGATCCCAGAGGTTGTAATCAGTGGCACAGGGTCTAGTTGGAGGCCTGTCACTGGTGGTGCCCCCCAAGGTTCAGTACTGGGCCCAGTGTTTTTTAACTTTTCATCAGTAACTTGGATGAAGGCGCAGAGGCCTCCTCAGCAAGTTCTCCAATAACACAAAGCTGGGAGGAGTAACCAGTACCCCAGAGTGCTGTGCAGCCCTTCAGAAGGACCTTGTCAGGCTGGAGAGATGGGCAGAGAAGAACTGCCTGAAATTCAGCAAAGGCAAGTCCTGCACCTGCGTGGGGAATAATCCAGGCACCAGCACAGGCTGGGGGTGACCTGCTGGAAGCATTTCTGCAGAGAAGGACTTGGAGGACAACAAACTGTCCATGAGCCAGCAGTGTGTCCTTGTGGCCAAGAAGGACAAAGGTATCCTGGGGTACAATAGGAGGAGCATTGCCAGCAGGTCGAGGGATGTGATCCTGTTGCTCTACTCAGCCCTAGTGAGGCCACATCTGGAGAGCTGTGTCCAGTTCTGGGCTCCTCAGTACAAGAACATCTCTCTTATGAGGAAAGGCTGAGAGAGTTGCGCCTGTTCAGCCTCGAGAAGAGATGACTGAGAGGGGATACCAACAATGTCTATAAGTATCTGAAGGGAGGGTGTCAAGAAGATGAAGCCAGGCTCTGTTCAGTGGTGCCGAGCAATAGGACAAGAGGCAATGGGCAGAAACTGGAACACAGGAAGTTCCACCTGAATATGAGGAAGAACTTTACTCTGTGGGTGACCTCACACTGGAACAGGGTGTGGAGTCTCCCTCAGTGGAATATTCAAGAACCATCTGGACACAATTGTGTAGCATGTGGTCTGGGAAGTTGGACCAGCTGACCCACTGTGGTACCTTCCAACATGACACATTCTGTGATTATGTGAAAGAATGTCCCTCTGGGACTGATGCCCTCTTCTTTGAGCTTCTGATTGTATTAACTCGCAAGTACTCATCCTATCATGCCACAGTTAGGGGGAACAAAGTAACTGATGTAAGACAAATCTATATCATTTTTCATCAGATTTTCCCACTCATGTGACATGTTGGTAATACATGAAGATTGCGTTGAGTGTTTTTTCCCTTTTATGAAACAGTTGAGCTGGTTTCAAAGCTATATAGGTAATTTGAAAAGAAATGCTAACCTCAGAAAATCAGGTCTGTAGTATTTTTTTTCTCATAATACTGTAGCAAAAAAGTTGTTTTATTTCATTGGTACTGTTCATTTTTGCTGGAATGTAATCACAAATTCACTTACAGGTGTGAAATAGATGTTGGCAACAGGAAGACTTACTTTCTCAGAAAATTTCCAGCTGAAAGGCAGAAAGGAAATTATTAATGTCTTTAAAACATAGATAGTAAAACAGAAAAACAAGCCTCCCTTTCAATGGGGAGGAAGATACTTCATGTAAATGTATTGATGGATATTTACAAAGTGTACAACAGAGGAAATTGCTTTCTTTTTGTATGGCATGCAGATCTGAAGGTGATGATCCTGTCACATTTTTCTTTTTTACCTCAGACATTGGTTGTGTGATGCTCTTCTAGGAAATTGCTTTTACCTACTGTCTTTGCAGAGAAATTGACAGATTGTATCTGTCTTATGTTGTGGTTTATGTTTAATTGCAAGTGAAAGAAATGATCTTTCATGCTATAAAATGTATTATTGTTATTATTATGAGAAGTAATAGAGTTGTCTTGCTAACTGTACAGCATGATATTGGTCTTGGCATGTGAGGCTTTTTTTCTCACGTTGCTTCTATGTATTTAGAAAAATAAAACAATAATAAAAAATTTCAAGCCAACCCAGGACAGTGTTCCAGTTTTTGGTTTTCCTTGTTGATTATGAAGTGCCGAGCTCTGATACTTCTCTCCTTCATTACTTGTAAATGAAATGTCAGCTTTGGAAAGGTGTTTATTATATTTTTCTCTATTGCATGTATTTTTAAATATGTAGGGAAAAGGATGTGATGTAAGGGAATGAGGCATTTTGCTGAGGGGGGCTGAAGATCCAGATTGTGTGTTCAGTTCCATCATGAGTCTTCATATGGATCACATAGTTTATCCGTCTTTGTAACCTAGCTTGCACAAATGTGTATTGAACTAAGTGAAGAGTATTTCCAGCCTTTTCCAATACATATCAAGAGCAATAGAAGAAAAGTGATGTAAAAGAGCCAGGAATATATCTTCATCATTCCTTTATCTTGGGACTGTTTCACTTTTTTTCATAAAATGTAGTAGAGGAATATCATAAAATATAAATACAGCATGTCAATTTAATCATCTGTGCAATCGTTCTAGGAGTGAATGTGTTAAAAAAAAAAAAGTACCAGAGCAGAAAAGGTGAAAAACGTCTACAACAGTTTGAACACTAGTTTTGATTTTTTGTGGTTGGTTTTTTTAGAGTTTTTTGGGTTTCGCTTTTGTTAATTTGTTTTTGTTTGTTTGGGGGTTTTGTTTTTTGGTCTTTAAAATATGAGTACCAAAACTTGGTAGACAACACTATTAGGATTAGATGACTGAAGGTAGAGAGTATCACAGTCTCTTTCAGAATGAAAGTTTGAGTAAGATAATTTTGGTTAACCAAACATGCTCCAAATGATTTTAAATAAATGTAAAAGTCTTAAAAAATAAATCAGTTTTGGAGCAGATTGTAAATACCACACAATGCACAATTAAAAGCTTTTCTGGTTTTGAGTAAGTTTAAGTACCCTTAAACAATTAAATTGTTCCACATACATTCATGTTGCCTTGTCATCACAATACCTTAGCTTCTCCTTTTGTATTTGAGTATTTATGGGTTTTTATGACATACAATAAAAGATGCACTGCTCCAGACATTTAATATTTTGTATTAGGCACCACTAACAGGCAGAAATGCTTCTCACATACCCCTGGATGTTAAGAAATTAATAGGGAGAGGATAAGGTAAATAAGCTTTGATGTGATGACATGTTAAGTATGATAGAACTGGAAACTGAATCCTGCTCCTCAAGGTTCCTGTACCATCTATTCACCTTATGTCTGTCTTTTCTTTTTCTTTCTTTCTCTTTCTCTTTCTCTCTCTCTCTTTCTCTCTCTCTCTTTCCTTCTTTCTTTCTCTCTCTCTGTCTCCCTTTCTCTCTCTCTTTTCCTTTTCTTTTCCCTTAGTTTGTCTTCCTGCAGACCATTACCTGCAGCCCAGGAACATCATCAACCATTACTGAACCATAGAATCAGAAATATTAGAGATGGGAAAGACTCATCAAAACCCTATTTTTCTGCCAGTGCAGGATTGCTTAGTAAATCAATATAGCAAATATAGCTGGAGATTGTCAAGTCAGGTTTTAAAATCCACAGTGGCGGGACTTCCAAATTTTGGATTAAAAAACCAAAGATGATAAAAGTACAGTAGGTAATACTACAATGGAAGAATTCTCTTCAATAGATTTTTTTCCTTTGGCTACCAGCAGCAGTTTGAAGTTGGCTCAGGTTAGGAAATTTCTGATTGTAAGGTATGGGTGTCCTATAATCCAAGATGACAGGAGCTGTATACGCATAAATGGCGTGCACTGATTGATAATTCAGTGTATTTCGTTGGCTTTAGAGAATGAAAAATAAAGGGCAGAGAATAATAAGGATTGATTAAATTTTCACTCCATTTGAAATCCTTAGTGCAGGTGACATGGACTAACTGCCTGATTTTAAAATATTTGTGCGTAGATTGCTGACACTATCTCAGGAGGGCTTGATTAGTTAATAATTTTCTTGAAGTACTATGCCTTTTTGTATATAAGTATTGCTACCTAGTTAATAAAATTGGATACTAGTAGGAGTGTAATGGATATTACGCTCTGTTAAAAAGTGTTAGTTTGGTGTTTCCCCCGTTACATCATTAGTATGGTCATGAACACAGACTTAAAGATTTCCATGACACTGGCAAATATGAGTGGTCACAATATCCATGCTTTGCAAATGATGTAACATGTGCAAAATGAGGATCTCAAGTTATTTTTTGTGGGAAGATTGAGTTTCTTTGCTCATATGCATCCTGATGATGAGATTTGTGCAGGATGATTTGCATGAGGTATACTTTTCTGCAAGTGTGCAAGCTGCAGGGGTAGATGGGGAAAGGGATTCAGTTAGAGAGAACAGTACTTAAATTTAAGTGTTCAAATATTCTGTACATGTTCCTTATATATTAGTAGTGTTCTGATGTCTGCAATCAATGAAACAGGGAGCCAACCAACCAGTTAATACATACCAATTCAACCCACCAGTTAATGTATGTTTCAGAGTGACTTGAAATATTTTTCTGAACTCTCCTGTTGGCATTGACCAGAAGTGTGATTAAGTTGCTCACATGTGAGTGTCGAGCACCTTTTAAGGTGCCTTTGGCCAAGATCTGCACAAGGCTGGCAGAAATAACATGGAACCAACAAAAGCTCCCTCTTTAGGCTAGCAACAGGAAGCCAGTCTCTGTGATCTGAGTCAGCTCATATGACTCTAGACACTTCTATTTAGGTAACTAAAACCTGTTTCTGGTTTTAAGTGTTGGTGGAGAGAGATGAGACGTGTCTCGTATCTATGGGGCTCCCCCAGGTAGACACTGGCATTCCAATGTCATAATTTGGGGTTGAATGCCTTCCCTCTGCAATGGTGGGATTCATTGCACTTGTGTAGGGATCTGGTGCTGTCTAGGTCCTGTGGTCTGACTTGCTTGATCTCTAGATATTGTTCCAGAAAATCATGGGTCTCCTAAAAGTCCAGTGATATATCTCCCATCCCCTGGGTAATGTAGATCTTCTCAGATCACACTAGACACCTGTACTCCTGACAAAACCAAGAACTTGTGAACTTCATCCTTATGTCACTACAATTTTTACCCTGTTACTCTGATGCCCTGCACATTATTAAATATATTCATCCCTTAGTGTAAGAGGTATACACTACATTACATCTTTGGATCTCATGTATTCTAAGTATTTAGTTAGGGATTTAAAGAACACAACATTTCTCTACTGTAACAAGATCAGGCCTGAGCCTGTTCAAATACATGTAAAACATGTTACATAACTGAGAGCAAATACTTAGGGCAGGTTTTATAAATTTACTGCTTTTGTTATTTGGTGTCTTACCTTAAATGGTTTTAAAGGCTCTCTTTTCTTCCTAAACTTACAAACACCTAAACAGCTGTTTATCATCCTTGAGGGGAGAAAACAGAATGTTAAGCATTTTTATAAAAACCAAGTAGTAAGAAAATATATTTTAGAAGAATAAGCTCACTGAGTGCCTATTTCCTGGTAGACAATCCCCAAGAAGATAAAAATGAAAATGACATTTTAATAATGTCTTTGGCTAAGAGCTCTAGGCCTTCAAGAATAATTGTTTTCAAGTACTTTTGTTATGTAAAGCAAAATGGGGATTAAGTCAACAGAAATTTGCATTTCTGTGTTAGTACCAGAATTTAGATCTCATCTAAGCAGGTATATAATTTCATTGATTTACTTATACTACTTGCTTTAGGTCTTCAGAACCGTAATATTAACTGTCAGATTAAGAGTGTAACTGACCAGCTTGTATTTATAAGTTTGCTTATTTACTTAATTTGTTGATCCAAAATTTGAGATACTTAAGTATGCTACTTGATGTACTATTTAAATGAACTTTCTGCTTCATGTAATAAGAGAGAGACTGGATCTGCTGTGGATTTTTACGTCTGCATTTGTGAAGGAAGAATGATACATCTGCAATCTTTTAATCCAGAAGAGCTTCCTTTGTAATATATAGCTCTACTCTTGTTTTGGACTCACAGGCTCATTTAGAGATAAAACAGTATTTTAGGTCCTTTGTGAATAATTCTATCATTTTTCCTGACTGTCAAGAGAATTTGCTTTTTGTCCTAGCAGTCAGATAAAGATATAATCATTGTTCTTCATAGATTAGTTGCTTAGATGCCATTTCTGTGGAGACATTAGAGAATTTTTCTACCTGCAACATCTTCCTGAGGAGGTGATGTCAATTTAATTCGGACCAAAAGATTTGGACTCTATAGAAATATGTTCTTTTTTTAACTTTACTCAAAATAAAGATTCTGTTTCATTAAAAGTTGGGGGTTTTTAATGTCTTTATGAATATTCACTTCCTTATCTAAATTTTCAACACCAGAGGAAATGATTCTTAAGGTGAAATGAAGCTTTTAAAATTTTGGAACAATACATCCTGTGATGTTTTGTAAAAGTTATGAGTGATAACGGACAGGGGGGCCTAAAGCAATTATAGCTTTTCTCACGTCCCGTCTCCAATAATACAATAGAGAAATTCATCATGCCTGTTAGCTTTATCCTGATAGTTAGAAAAGGAGACAAGGACTTTAAATGTCCTGCAGTCTGAGGGCTTTATAAGTTTTAACTTGTTTTTAGAAATAAAATAACTAAATGTGTGGTTGAAAACTGTGTAACGGTGTTTGGTGAAGTAACTAATAAAAAAAAATAAATTGGTTACTTTTTTTTTATTTGGAACAAAGAATTCATAGAGTTGTTGAAAGAAGTCAAGAGCCTTCAGAGTTATATAGAAATGGAGAGTATAATTTTGCTCCATGCTTTTTTTTGGAGCTCCTATACTACCTATGTTTCAGTGATAAGAAGAAACTAGAGACAGGAATAAGAAAGGGAATACACCCATATTTAATTTATTTTCTTTTAAGTAACTGTTATTTGTTTACTTATGTACATACTAGCCTAATAAAATAGCTGGTCTTCTTTGGGAAACTTGGATGAAGCTCTAACTTCATGGAATTGGTGAGATTGTGCCATTAATTTCATTTCATCCAAGGTTTTACTCCAAGCTGTTTGAAAAGCACTGAATTACTAAACATTTTAACTGAGTAAATTAAAAGTACGTATATCATAGAATCGCAGGAGGATTTGGGTTGGAATGGACTTTTAAGATTATCTAGTTCCAACCCTCCCTGCCATGAGCAGGGACACCTTCCATTAGACCAGGCTGCTCAAAGTCATCCAACCTGGCCTTGGAAAGTTTCAGGAATGGGGCATCCACAACTTCTCTTAGCAGCCTGTGCCAGTGTCTCACCACTGGTACAGTGAAAATCGTCTTTCGGATATCTAATCTAAACCTTCCCTCTGTCATTTTAAAGTCTTTGTCCTATCAGTACATACTTTTCTCAGAAGTTCCTCTCCAGATTTCTTGTACACCCCTTTAGGTATCAGAATGCTGCTGGAAGGTCCCTGAAGCTTTCTCTTTTCCAGGCTGGGAATTTATAGAAATATGTTACAATATATATTTAATATGAATATTTATTAAATATTTAGGATAAATATTGGTGTGAAAATCCATAGGCTTAACCTATACGTAAGGGATGAAATCGATATGAAAAGAAGTGGAGATGCACTATCTACGCATAAGCTGAATCTTGTAGTTAGAAGAAAGTTCAAAATCATTAAAGGGGTGGTGTTCTTGAACCACTTCCCAGAAATAGTGGTAGTGGAATCGTGTAGAGAAGAAAAATTTAACTTGAGATGGGATTTTACTATTTAATGGGGGGGCTTACAAAGTATAACTTTACTCATCAGAAATAATGGACTGGATTTCTTCCTTTTTCTGTACTCTGTCTAACAGTAATTTCCTCATTCAGAGAGGCTGCTAGCTCTACTGACAGCCATTGGCTGTAATATTTATTCTTCTGCATTAGTGTGTCTTAAGAACTCTATAGCTATTGTATTAGACCGAAAATGTGGGCTATATTGCATCAATACAGTTTTCTGCTTCATTGCTTTTTGTCATTTACGCTTTTCAGTCACCATGTGTGAAAGTCTCTTTTTTCCAACAACATTTAATTCTAAGTCGAAAATTGTAAATAATGCCCATAGAATCAATCAGACTTGTTTGAAAATCATAAAAAAAGGTTTTTAGAATGTTTTTGGTTGTCTTCCTCTTTTTGAGCTCTTCAGTTCACTTTTTTTTTCTTTTTTTCTTTTTGAAACAAGAATGAGAAATTCACAGTTAAAGAAGAAACAGAATATTTTCATTTTATACAATAAGCCAAGTCTTCAAAAAGCTTTCCAGAAGTTTAACATGAAAGCTGTCTAACACTAGCCACTGCTTACTTCATACCTCTTTTCAGTTTTGATTGTCTTCAAAATTGTATTCGCTGCTATTTTTGCTCCTGTTAAAACTTGCCACTTCAAAAGGTCAAAGTACTTCTAACTGCTGACAAACACTGTTTTTCATTATATGATGACTGTTAACATTACACAATTTGCATAACACCTTTAAACTGTTTAACAGTAGCTAACTGGCTGTCCTCATGCATCACTATGGCAGGAGACACCTGTTTGATTCTAAGATTTAGATGCTAATTTTTTGTAGCTGCAGGGACTGGGTAGTTCTGAAATGTAGCTTTTATTTTTATAGATGTTGCAATTTCTCCAATAGGAAAAGGAAAACAGATTTTACAGCTTTTAAACTGTGTGACTTTGTACTCTTGATTTGGTATTTTGTAGCATCTGTAAGAGACAAACAGTGTTGTAAGTGAGGTAGGACCAGTGTCACAGAGGTTCAGGATTAGAACTTCAAAAGCAGCATATCAAAATACTAATATCAGTAGTGACATGTACTTTTAGTCATAAACTAACATTAATTTATGAACTAAGGAGTTTAGTTTAGATAGTAGTATTTAAATAATGCAAATGAATTTTCATATGAGTATTTAGATAATATAAATCCTCCCTTCTCTTATGTAATTGAGTCCTTTTTCATTTATTTTGTTGTTTTATTTTATTTCACTTTGATTGCGATACATGAAATTTGACAAGATAGGACTACTTAGCAGCTGACAGCTTAGATAATATTTTCATGTGAAAAATGTCCATAATTGATACATACTCAATGAAAATTGGTTGAAGGGGGGATGACACAACACTGTAGACAGTTGACTGTCAACAGTATAAACTGAAACTTCAAAATTACCATACTAATTGAATTCATGTCGTGAATCAGGAGTTGAAAGTCAGAGGATGGTCCCTGGAAAACCTGCCAATAGGGATTCTACTTGTTCAAGAATGCAAATGGGGAATTTAACATTATTTTAACCATATATACTTGTAATAGAGGGCATTTTAAATCAGCCACCCCATTTCTGTCCTACAATTCAGAAAACATTTCTTGTAGAAAAGGTAGAAAGGGGACAGCAAGTAATGAATTTCTAAAAGATAAAGAGAAACAGACTGTAATATGTCAGAAAAGCAGTGGCTAGTGTGGCTTTCAGTTTTGAAGAAACAGGAGGTAATCAGTTCAGACACTGCACTTTGGTTGTATTAATTGGGTTGGATTCAGCTCTTCAGCTGTAGTCCCACAAAGGATCTCTCTAAGGACGGAAGGAGCATGCAAGTGTGGAGGTGAAAGAATAGAATCAGCTGGATTCTATTCTTAAAAGAATAGAATAGAAACATTGTTACCTCTGATCATGACCTACATAGCTGGCTCTGGTGAAACATTTCCCTGCAGTTTGTATGTTTGCAATTCCCCATAAATTCCATTAAGATTGTGGATTGTGGATGATGCAAATGTTACATTGTCGCCTCACAGTCTGGCCCTTATCTTGGGGTAAAGTCTCACAGTGGATGAAATTTGCTGGAAAATGTGTCCCCCTTTGGAGAGAAAACCAAAGGCCCTTTAGGCACGTGAACAGTTATGTGCTGGTAACACAATTCGTGTCTGGGATATGATTCAGGGAAAAGAAGAAACCAGTTTCCGGAGTCTCCTCTGCTGAAGATGTTGTAAGTAAAGAGAGCTTTCCAAGGCTAATCACTGTTTGATACTTCCCGAGACTGTCAAGGAAGAATGCCACTGAGAATTGGTCTGTACTATATTTTTGGGATCTGAGCTAGGATGATCAACTTGTTTTATGTGCTAGCAGCCCTCTGAACTCCTATAGTAGCAATGATGTAGCAAAATTAGCCTTTAAGACCACATTCAGAGTAGTGCTTAGAGTCTTCCTCTGCTTTATTCCTTTCCATTTCTCTTTATAAACCTTGGCCTGGTACATAGCAGAGAACTTTAGCCTTGATCTAAAGCATGCTATTGAGAACTGTGTTTAGGAAAGATAGACCAGTCAGCATCTTGAAAGGAGAAAGCCCAGAGTGGCTTTTTGTCATTGAAATTATTAGCCTGCTCTGATAGCCTGTGAAATACTGCCTTCAGTATAAACTGTGTAAACAAAATCAAGCTATTGATACCTACTGGGCTTATTACTCCTACACGAGTCAAATGTTTTCTCTTGATCTGACACCCTCCATTCTTGTTTTGAAAGCTACTTCTTAATCTCTGTGAGCAACTTCTCTAATGTCTGACCTTGTAGGTGAAACTGTTGTGTGATCCAGCATTAACTGATTTGAAACTGAGGCAAATAAAATGGTCATTGTGTAAAATTTATCGTCTGTCATATCAGCAATATATACAGTGTTGCTGGTTTTGTTTTTGTTCCTTCTCAATGAATTAAAGTTACTCTGGCTGTTCTATGCTGCATACAGTTTTAAAGATTGTAAATGAGGCCGTAGAAAGTATTTGCAATTTCTTTTCTAAAAGTGAAGTTGGAGTTATTGGATTGCAGTTTTTCAGATCCTCCCTTGTTCTTTATGTAAATATAGTTATTACCATATAATATATGGTTCTTTCTCTCTGCTTTTTAACATAATTTCTTTTTTCTAAGTAGAAGAAAGGATATTGAAAATACAGTGAGACTAGTGACAATGATATCCCTACAGTGAAATTGTGTCCTGGCTGAAAATAACAGGAGTTTTACTCTGACCCCTGTGTGCCTGTGGTTTCACCTGGAGCACTTCTCTTACAAAGCTTTCAGTTCAAGTGGGAGAGGTTATGTCGGAAGCTGTGAATTCCCTGTAACCAGCTAGAGTGCTTCATGTTAGTTTGCTCTTTGCTTGAAGGATTAACTCTTACTAATTCTTCTCGGTGCTGTGGCTTGAGTGCTGCAGACTGTGGAGTAGCTGTAATTCAGGGGAGTATTTCTTGCAGGATGATAATGTGGCTGATAGTTTTCCAGAAATGTTTCACATGTACTTGGCAAAGTTACCTTCAGGTCATTAAGACTTATTTATTTTCTTTTATTTAGAAAATGTTAAAATGCAAGAAAATATCAAGTGAGGCAACACAGCTATTTGAGATGGGGAAACCTAATTATGAATCTTTTCAATAAGGTGTCTGGAAATTTTCAAGGTAGTGCCTAAGTTTAAGCCACTTACAAATGTGGCAAATTATTATCAATATGTTTAACTTATCTATGTCCACCACGTAGATATATACCACATCACTAGAAATATTTTCCTTGTATCTCATCATGATATACAATGAGAACATGGTTTCTGCACCAACTTGAAATTATTCTCACTTAAATTTGTTTATTCTGATCTGAATGGTCATCAGCAGAACAAGGTGTAAGTGTTGTTATTTTGACCTAACCTTTTCACTTGAACTGCTCCTGGGACAAATTATTTGCGGTTCCTTTCCATGTGGATGAGGAGAGCATGAGATAGATTGCACCACTGCTACTCCATTGGCATTAGTAGTGTTACTGCTTCTTTCTTTAGCCAAGGACCAGATGAAGTGTTTCTTTTAGAAGATACGAAATACTCATGTCGCTAAAGGGATCTATAGGTCTGTGATACTGTTTGTGATATGCAAGATGTATCTGTCCTACAGTACAGAGTGAAACACAGATATCCTGAAGGTTATTGATTCTACCTGTGCTGTGCCTTGATTGGACTCCCAGCAGCCATCATACACTGCTGTGCCTGACTCCCAAATGCCCATAACCAAAGACAGAAAATTAATATGTGCATGAGTAGATCCAAACCTACATCACTTTACTCCTTTTGGACAGAGATCTAGAGGAGTTCCCTTCCTAACTTTAAAGTCTATTTTGCTGTATTTAATTTTGCTAGTCAGCCTACCACTTTGTAAAGCAATTGTCTTGGATTAGCCCGAGGAAGCAGCTGAGCCCTACACATCTCACTTTTCCCACAGTAGGATGGGGGAGAGAGTCGGAAGGGTGAAAGTGACAAAAATTATGGATTGGGGCAAAGGCAGTTGTATAGGTAAAGCAAAAGCTGTACAAATGAGGAGAGCTGAGAGGGTATTCACCACTTCCTATGGTTCAGCCATTCCCAGCAAAGCCAGGCTCCATCTTGCACTACAGTGACTTGGGAACTTGCCATAACTTTGAATGTCCCCCCATGCCTTCTTCTTCTCCCAGTTTTATATGTTGAATAGGACACTAAATGTCATGAAATGTCTCTTTGGTCAGTTGGGATCAGCTGTCCTGTCTGTGTCCTGTATTTTTTGTATTACTGCATATAAATGTGCCGTTGTTCAAAATTCTTGACAAACATCGTCAAACAAATTCTCATAACAGTAATAATGCTGAGTAAAAGTATTGTCTCTGCACTTTCTGTAGCATTTTACAGGACATTTATTGAAACCTTGTTTCTATATATGCTGAAAAACATTAGTCATTGTTCCAGACACTCTTTTCAATCACTCTGCCACAGTCCTATCTTTTAGATTCTCCAGTCTGTACCACTTTTACATTCTAGATGTGATCACTCTTTGTTTAATTATGCCATTTGGCAAATGCCCACCATCCCCAGTGATTTCTATGGATCTATCATATGGCATAACAGTTACTATGGTGTGGTGGTAAAGTTGTAAAGGAATCATGGTATGAATCCAAAAGTTCTTGCTCCAGAAGGCTTCCTTGTATATAGCATTTCAGGTATAAGTGAGATGTTTGGTAATGTGATCTTTGCGGTTAAAAGCAAGCCACAATACTCCATACTTGGTGCTAATACATTTTTACTGTTCTAGCCTTGTGAAAGTTCAGCAGACCTTTGACAAAAGTGCACACTCTTTGTTAAAGGGGATTTTTCTTAGATGCTTTCGTTAAGTCTGTCACAGGTATATACATGAGGAAACTGATGTCAGTTAATCTGCCCAACCCTTGCTACAAGAGACAGAATCAGACATCATGACTAATATCTTTGGAAGAACAGTGTCAGACCGCAGTGTCACACATTCTCCTATTAATGAGCTTTAAAATCCTGTATACACTAGCACATAAGCCACACTGTCTGCAAGGGTTACAGAGGATAAAAAGAAATGGGGATCAAATAACTAACATCAGAGTGCTTAAGAGTTCCTAAAGGAACCTGGAGATGGAAAGAGACCCAAACAACCATAAAGAAAGGAAAATTGCCTCCCTCTATTTAAAGGTGTGGCTTCCTGTGACAGAAGACAAGGGCTTGTACATTCTACCCCGTTTTTCCTTTCCCCTGAAATCATAAAGAAGAAAGTAGTAATTTCTTTAGGACAAGGTGAAAAATGAATGCACCTCATGTAAATAACTATTTCTTTAGCCTCTTCTGTGTTAAAAGTATCCTGAGTTCTGTAAATAACATCTCTGTCTGCTATAGGACTCCTGTTCAGAGAAGATTGGAAGAGCAGGCCAGTAGCTGAAAACTAAGTCCAAAGAACCCATTTCCTATGTCTTCTATGTCCCAAATGATCATAATAACATAAGAGGAAGCTGTATGTCAGGAAATGTGATTTTTTTTAAAATTCTCTTTGTTTCTTTGACATATACCCTCAGCAGTCACTGAATGAATCTGTTACATTTTCTAGCAAATTTTCATGGTAATTGTTCTTTCTATATTTTTCCCCATGTCCACTTATGCTGTGTTCTAAAGGAAAAGTGTGTTAACAGATTCTCATTAATGCTATATCTTTGCACATGTTAGAAATAAAACAAATTAAGCTATTATATATTTTTCTTTTTACAAGTAACAGTTTTTAGAAAAGAGATTTACTAACATCAGTAACTGCAAGGATTTACAGGGCTGTAAGTGCAATATTCAGGGGACAATAGATAAATTTAAGGCAGGGAAATAACAACCTTTTTTTTACAAGCTCTGTATGTTCAGGAGAGGATAAAAGGCCTGGCTCTGGAATAGATTACCTCAGTTGCTTAGAGCATGGTGCTGATAACACCAAGGTTGAGAGCTCCATCCCCATACAGGCCATTCACTTAAGAGTTGGATTTAATGATACTTGTGGGTCTCTTCCGACTCAGAATATTCTGTGATTCGAAATGAAATCTCTTCTAGTCCATTTAAATCAGCGTGGACATCAAAATCATCAGCACAATTCCTCAGCTGTCCAACACTTGCTAGTGTTTGTGTTACCATATCTGGGTTTTTTACACATCCTTAATGAGGTCTTCAGATCCATGATAACCAGGCTGTTCTATGTGCAGCCTTGGAAGCAAACCAGACCTGTCAAAGCCAATGGAAAATAAATGTAATGGCCAGCTGGCTTAGAAGGCTGCAGTTAGATCATTAAGAATGAAAACTCCCCTCAGAGGTCTTTCTTCTCCTGAAGTGGCCTTTGGTCTTCCAGCAACAGATCATGCTATCCCTATCTGAGCTTCAAGACTTTAGAGTTTTTTTTAGCATTTCATAATTGAGCAAAGGGACTATACTTGTTTTAATTTTCTGTCTGAAGTGTGTCAGAGCATCAGCAAAGATTTTTTTTGTGCTTTAACAATCTCTTTCTAGACAAGGGAACTCTTGTTTTTGGTGTGATGAAATAGTGAAAAGATGTCCCACATGCCTTCTGCCCAGAAAATATGCAATGATGAGTCAGATTTCTGAATTGTTTCATGCCAATATATGACTCTTTAAAAAAAATCTTCTCTGGAACATGAAAAGGTATTGTTTTAGCTCTTTTGCCTCCTTAATAGTAAGACAGCAAAGACAAAAGAAATATGTTAATAGGGTGGGTTTTGGTGGGTGGACTGGGATTTAAACTAGGGCTGGTGGTTCTGTCGTCAGGGGTTGCCTGACTTTTATCTCCTCAGATTTTTTTCAAGAACTGCACTAATTTCTAATTTTTATCTATCAGCTTTACTTCAGTAGAATCTGGTCTCAAATTCTGTATGGCTTGCATACATGCGATTGCCAGTGGGGACACTCTTACAAAATGTAGTGGAACTTCTGTTCATGAACTTTAATTTGAACTTGGACAATCTCTGTAAAGAGTATTGAAAGTCAGAAGAGGTCGATTGTTTCCACTCAGCTGTCCTGTACTTTGACTACAGTGTTTAGTAAACCAAAACTCTGTAAGGAAAAGTGATGGACAAGAATGTTGCTAGAAAACATTGAGCCTAAGCAGAAGGTGGGATTAACAATCATAGAGAAAATAATTAAAGGAATTGGCCCGTAATAAACACAGGTTCTGCAACCCTAACAGGGGTGTGTATGGCAGGCAGTGGGAGGCTCTGTAAGACCTTCCAGGATAAGCACTCAGAGATACTCTCCTTCTGTTTTCAGGTTTACCACACAGAAGTCATGTGGTCCTCTCACTTATGTACTTGTGGTCTCATACTGTAAATTTTCCCATTATCACCTATAGAGAGCTCACTGTGGCTTGCAAAGGCTATATATATAGTACTATGCTGTATTAGTGTGATGTCAGCAATCCACAGAATCACTTTTTCCAATAAATGTGTAAGCTTGAGGACGTGGGAATGTGCTAGAGGGAGGGAGTTTATATGTTTTCTGGAATAAAAAGGCTTACATGTGAGAAAAAAAAAAAAAGAATCAAGAAGTTTAGAAGGTTGCAGAATACAGTTTTTTAGGGTTTATACTTCATATAGCTAATAAAAACATGACCAGGCTCTTGCTTTAGCGATGGTTTTGGGTAATAAAATATGGTGATGTTTAATAACAGGTGCCTGGAGAACAGGAACAGCACTACACAGCAGGAAAAAAGGGAAAGAATACCGTTTATGAAGTTAAGCTGATCTACTATAATACATCAGAATTTACTTTAATTTTTTTCATTCATAAAGCATACAAAAATGCTTGTTTCATGTTAATGAAAAACATTTAGTAAGAAATAAAACAAACCTTCAATAAACACAGTTCAAAAGCCTTTTTTGTCTTTGATGTAATATTTTTCCATTTTTGACTGCTATTTTTTTGTGTTTGATAATAAATATACCTGTCTTTTTAAAGAGTGATGAGAGAACTCTGAAAATCAGTATTCGACAGAAACGATACAAAAGAGGGTAAAAGAAATCTCAGCAATAAATCTTATTTCTGTGTTAGGATTTCATTTTACCCCTCCAAATCTATTTTAGTAACAAAAATGAGTTCTAAAGAAAATCTATCTTTAATAATTTTCCATCTGAAATGTATAGGATAATCTATTTGTTTGAAGAGAAGCAATAGCTCTTACTAATAATGGGGGGGTTAGTACTTCTTTCATGTAAAATAATAGTTGTGGCAGTCCAAATAGGAACTGCTTAATGACTCATTTGTCATTTAAGTCTTTCAACGCAGCTACAGCAGATGCTTTTATATCCTTATTTTGCTGCTTCTTTTTTTTTTTCTTTTCTTCTTTTATTATACCTATTGTTCACTGCTGAAATGAGCACGGCTGCTCAGCTGATGCCGTTTTTCCTAGGCTTTCTCTGCAAGGGAGGGAGCTGAAGCTGCATGTAGGTCTCCATGGCGACCTTGGTCTTGGCCTGATGCCTGCAGTCTGGCCTGCTCACAAAACGCTGTGCCCTGATGAATTATTTAGCTCTGCTGAATCAAAAAAAATACAGCAACAGGCTCCTAGTGAGTAACTGAGGAGAGCAGTAAGGTGACATCAGTCAGCTTACACCAATGTGCTCAAGGGTTCTCGCCAGCGAGCAGAGGGATTAATTTGCTCTTTCCTTTCTTAAGGCTCTTAATGTATTTATCATTGTCCATGTTGGATACCTGCATTTTGTCAATGTTTATGAACAGAAAATAAGATAATAATGACTCAGTAACTTGATAATCTATTTTTCCTTTGACGATATTTTAATTCAAACAATTTTTTTATTCCATTTTTAACAATGCACATTCTTAGAAATGATGACAAGAGTTTGAGAATGTTATACACTGAATTATTAAGCCCAGAAATAATCATGTCTGAAATTTCTATGTGGTTCTGTGTATTTACATGATTGTTAAAGAGTATTTGGCAGTTGCCAATACTTTCTGACAATTGGCCTTTTTTCTGTATATGCAGTGTTACTGCACTTGGCTACATGTATTTAACCCCAAACACATCTGTGCAGTTTTGGCTTTTGAGGCCAACCTGCAGGTAGGGAGTGCAAGCAGAACAGACAGGAGTTATTGGGTTTTTTTCTAGCAGTATAATCTGCTGTAGGTACGAAGAAAATTTTAACTTCTGGGGGAAAAGGTGGTGTATCAAGTATACAGTGTTTGGTTTGGCACCTCAGACTTTGCATACAAATTTCACCAGTTAGCCTGATTTTTACAAGTTCAGTCTATAAAGGATTATTCCTGTGCATGTACTTCAGGGCAGAGTACTATTACATGAATGTGCATGACTCAAAAGCCCTCTTTTTCAGAAGCGCTCATAATTTTCTTTCTAATAAAGGGAGATTACATCATATTACTACTGACTAAAGATCTTGTTCATGTTGATTATATTAAATATCTAAAATAGTTTTTACCCTAGACCTGGTATATTTTTGCATGTTTTTGAGCAATACAGTAGCTCATCTTATGCCCCATCTGGTACAACAGCACTAAGTAAGGACTACAAATGAGCTGTTTGATGGGTTCGGTGGGGAGCGTGTCTTTGTCAGCGGGTTGATGTTCAGGTATATGTTTTTGCTTGACTGACCAACTCCTTCCGGTTTTGACATGGCAACGTGTAATTGAGCTTCTACATGAAATCTGAACCAGAAGAAAGAACGTTCCCTGCTTGGCATGGGAATTTGTCCACGAACTAACCTGGCAAAATGCTACCAGTGCTACTCCTCACCATCAGTGGCTTGCAAAGGAGCCTAACATTCACTCCACTTCTCTTTGCCTCTTCATCCTCAACCAGAAGAAACATCTTAACAGCTCTGTCAGCTTGTAAGTCCAAGGCAGGACAGAATGAGTTGGCCAAGCTTACTCTGTTCCCTTGCACTCTGCTTTTGTTTTAACCATAAGTTACATGAACTAAACTTAGCTAGCTAAGATTATTAGAAGTAAAAAGCTGCGTGTCGACTACTAAGTTCCTATTTTGAAAGCAAGTAAGTTAGTCTAATAATCTCACTTTGCCTTGGGAGTCACATTTCTTGAAAATGAAACACGCAATAATTTGCCAAAGGGAAAATTGTAACTCCTCTACATTTCAAGAATTCACATGTCAGTGTCTCCTGAGTGTAGCTAACATCTTTGCATCTGCCAGCTGCAAATAAAGATGAATTAGTAAACACAAAACTCAGTTACAGTCAAGAGAATACAAGAATGTGAAGACCTTACAAAGCCACTGTAAAGATATACAACAAAATTCAAAGGCAGACAGCTAATGATTAAAAAAAAGAAAAAGAAATAATATTTTTTGTCAGAGAAACATACCACCATAATGAAGCACTATGGTGAAGAAGCTTTGGTGACTTCGGAGAAAAAATGCACAGATTTCTGACTGTAGCAAATTATAAAGTCCACATTTTCTGTGAATAATCAAGTACTCTTCTCTTTTTTCATTAAGGCTTATTTTATCACCTGTAGTTTTCTTCATTTATAGGAGTATTCATTATGCTTGGGGGAACTGGTTCTGAATCTGTAAATGGTGCTCTACCTAAGGCTATTAGGCACTTAATGATAGCTTTTAGATTGTATTGTTTTTTACAGGTGGAACATCTGAGTATTGTTATTACATGGATTATATTTACTCCCAAATAATCAAACATGTAAGCTTACACTTAGTTGCACTTTAAAAATCTTACAAAAAAACATGACTTCAAAATTTAAAGCATCTTTGTAGAAACCATCCAAAACAATTGGCTGTGTAATAAATAAATTCCTTGAAATACTGTTGCAACAGTAGAGATAAAAATCCATTATAAAATCTCATTAGACTGATCTCATTAACATTATTTGGCTAATTTGTAGTTCTAAAGAAGATACTGAGAGATGGGAATGGGTTCTTTTTGCTTTTAAAGTAATAGCATGTAAGTAATATATTTTATTTTCAGATATGCACATATTTAGATTTTTTTAGAGTATCAGTTTATCAGACCTGGTAATTTGCATTAGTCATCCAAGGTGATGTCTGTCTTGCTACTGCCAAGGCCTTCACCAGCTTTGATTACTAATTGACAGAGCGATTTACGAGATATATCCTATTTTTTCAGCTCTGGCTTTCGAGATAACCTGGTGTTAACCTGGTGGACCTGTAAAAATAAATTCTACCAGCAGTGTAGTGTGTGGGTTTGGCTGCGATGTTTCAGCACTACTTTTAGTACAACTGACTGTTTTAATCCCCTTGTGCCATTTTGTCCTGTTGAAATGCCTCCATTTCCCACTGAACCTACTGAGGAAAGGATTTCAATCTCTGTATCTCTGCTGGTTTTCTAAAGGTTTGAAAGTCATAGTCAAAATACTTGAATCACTGTCTTAGGTTTATTGCCGAATGGCTCAGCTATGTTTAAAAGTGATGTGTAGAACCTCTAATCAGTGTGCTTAAAATTTATCAAAGCATTACTTAAACTGATTTGTCAGTGGTCTAGGTATATAATGTGGTATAAATTTAGAATATTTGTCATGTTTTTTCTTATGTTGTCTTTTGTTACTTAAAACAGAAGAGTCTGGAGCAAGGATAAATGGTATTTAAAAAACAATATTGTGAGGCTTGCACATCTTTAGTTTGCAGTTGTGTTTACTGAAGAGTTCCATTAAGATAATGTGACTTCAACTAAGCCATCAGAAATGCATTTTGTGCTTCACCAAAAAAAAAAAAATCTTTAAAAAAATACAATAATCGTGGCAATCAAAGTTCTCTAAAGCAGTTAAATATCTGTTACCCAGTTTACTATATTATTTCAAATATTTTCCTGGCATGTTTTCTGAATCAGAGAATTTTTTGTAAGTCAGTTTCAATTTTACACAGCTTTTACTCAGAAAAAAATGCTGTTCAAGTGCACTGCTACTATACCGTCATTTTCATCTCGGATAAAAGGGAAGAGAGTTTTGCCCCAAGTGGTTCCACAGAATTCATTCCCATGTCCTTAATTTTATGGAGAAACTGAAAGAAAATATCCTAATTAACATTTATGCACTGTATGATCTCATAGCTTGGTGAAGAAGATGACTGTAATCCATAATTTAAGAGTGTGAAATGCACTTTTCTTTACTTTATGCAATTAAATCCAACATTATTAAAGAAATACTTTTCATATTAGCTGGCCTGCCTTTCAAAAATACAGCACAATTTAGATATGGAAGGAGAAGTTTCTATTGTAAATTATGACTCAAAAACTGACACTTTAATTCATTTTGGTTAGTGCAGTGGGTTGAATATCCTTTAGTGCCTGCTTACCTTAATCAGCTTTTGGTATTTTCCATCTGTTGAACACTGGCATGAATAAAACAGAAAAAGAAGCATGAGAGGATTCTCATGACACATCTAAGCTTTTGTAAAGACTGTGGAAGGGAATCGCTCTCAGGGAAAAGATGTTACCTGGCATGGATTTGATGATTGGTATGGCTATAAAAGAAGTTGCAAGTATTTGCAAGTATTTGCAAGAAGCAAAATTACTGTATTCCCTGCAGTCCCGGACAGTTCCTCCATGCCCCGGTCCTCTGTAGCTGCCCACCTTCCTGTGTGTGTTGCTCCAGAAATTGCTGCTGGTCTGGGTATACTTCTGTCATGACAATGAGCATGAACATTGTCCTGAAATTAGTCTGCATTATTCAGTGTGCAGTTGTTAAAATTAGAAAGGATCAGCTTCAGGCTAACTTGAAAAGCATAAGCTTCCAAAAAACACTTACAGAAGTTAGATTTAAGTAAAGGATTAATAAAAAATACTTGGAGTGTATTCACAGAGTTATAGAATATTTTGGGTTGGAAGGGACGTAAAAGATCACTGAGTTCCAACTCCCCTGCCATGGGCAGGGACACATTCCACTAGCCCAGGTTGCTCAAAGCCCCATCCAGCTTGGCCTTGAGCACTTCCAGGGATGGGGTATTCCACAGTTTCTCTGGGTAATGTTACGATTTGAAACCACACTGACAGTGTTGGGACTAATGGGGCTCCAGAGAGGTAATTGGTGTTGTGGGCTTGGCTTTGCTTGTTTCAAACAGCTGGGTTAAATCTGACTTTGTTATTCATTACATGTTATTCACTTCTTTTGCCTTCTGGTAGATAGTTGTCTGACAGCAGTCAAGAGGTAAAAGCCAGGTGAGGTTGAGTTCTTGAATTGATAGCCAAGTCCATGAAGTTGCAAGACCAACAGACTAGGTACAGCTCAATTCTGTTATTAGCTGTTTTCCTTGCTGTCAGTTTTGTTTGTTTCATTTTGCCAGAAACTTCTGAAGCTTCCCTGATTTGAGAAGTTACTTTTTAGTTCATGGCACCCCAAGTCAGCCATTCTTGCAAGGCAGATGTCTGTAAAATTTCTGTTATAAGGAGTCCTTCAAAAGGAACCAAAAGGCTTTTAAATAAACAAGTAAATAAATAAATTACCTTTAGGTTTTATTTGAATAGAACTAGACTACTTAGCTTCCTAAGAAAATTCAAAGAGCTTAGAGTGGCAATATAAATAAGAATAAATACAAAACCAGGCAATTGCAACAAAGAATGTGCAGCGTATACTTTCAGAAAAATACTCATAACCTGTGTGTGAAGTTTTTTTTCTATTTTTGTCTGTGCATGATTTTAAAGGTAAAATGTTTTCTTTCCCTTATACACACAGACAGCTTTGTGATTTCATCTGAAAATGATCTTTCTTCATTTCAAGGAACAGTGAAAGGTTTTTCATTGGGGGACCACTTCTAAATGTTCCTTCAAAGTACAGTCAAACAGAAATATTTCTCTGAATAATGCATAATGGGAGTGTTGCATACCTTTTTTAAATATGATGATCAGTTACTTTTCTTCTCAAAAGAGAGACTTAAGAGCAGTGATCCTGGTACCTGAGAACAAGCCATTCGGTCACTGATGTGTTCTTGATTGTGCTGCTCTGCCTGTAATTGTGTGCATGTGTGCACATACAGTTCATGGGTTTGGTGATCGTGTGTGTGGATGAGAGCTTTTTCAGGGTTCAGCCTTATGAATCCAGAGTCCTTATTCATGCCCTTGGTGACAGGCTGTTTAGTGTCCAAGGAAATGCCACAAGCTATTTCTTTTCCTTTCATCCATTGTGGAGTTTAGCTGATGAGTTGTGTAGGCTGGATGTATGAAAGCACTTCTGGTGTGATCAGTGACTGTGAGAATTGGGCACTTTTCCTTCTGAAACAGATTATATGGATTTTGTAAAGTTTTCTTGGTGTGCAGCTCTAAATGAAAGAAAACTTTTTGTTTCCATAGAAATAAGTACAGCATGTGTTTAAAAACTTTGAATTGTGGCCCTATTTAATACTATTAAAAGAGATTTAACAACAATGTATATCTGCCTGCTGAAGTTGCAAGCTACTTGCCACTTTATTCCTATCTAACATTTTTCAGTTTTTGGAAATATTTGTATATGCACTGTTTCTCTAATTTTTGAAAAGATATTTTGAATTAGTAGCTGTCTATTAGGTTAAAGCTGAACATTCATTCGTTCAAATTACTGTTCATGTTCACAAATCAAAGTAAGGAAATAGTACGTTTAATATGTGGCTTTCATTTCTGCTGGTTACATATGATATATAAGCACTGCTGTCTATCTGAAGCAACAACAGTGCAAAGCAGCTCAGAAACTGAAAGACTGCGTATGGAAAAGCTTTGACAGAACGTCATACTGGGCATCTACTGGATATTATTTGGGTTGGTGGTTAGGTATGAAAATGTAAAGAGAACGAAGGAAAACAAAGACAGGTGTGAAAGTTTCAGCACAACTTGGTCAACAGAGGGTTTCCGAGTCTGTTTGTCATCCTGCTAATATAGCCTAATGCATGTTGAAATTTTGGAAGAAGTGTCTGGCAAGCAGTTTGTGATAAACTGGAGCCTGTCTTTCAAAAACTGAATCCAAAGAAAAGAGGGTTATTTAAAAAGCAGGGAGTAAGTCAGTGGGGTCAGGATTTCTTCAGTAGTAACTATATAGTAAGGCTATATGGAAATTGATATTTTCCCATTCCTTTTAGGATAGGGAAACTTGCAGGAGCCTCATTTTGCTAAATAATATTGCTAAACTATTGCATTGCATAGAAAAAACCACAGATTAAATGAGAAAGGCAATCTTACAATAGTTAATGCGATGTAATTTTCTGTTTTCAAACATTGACAGCCATTTCCCTAGTTTTAACCTGCTTGTATGCCAGAATTCTCTAAAGTTGAACGCTCAAATCAGTCCTTACAGTCTCAGAAAAATATGTAAGCGTACCAGTGTCTTAAGGAGGTGGTATGTCATTATAGGAGAAGTCCAGATTTTCCTTAGAGAAATAATTGCATAACCTTGTAGTTGTGATTACATTCTAGAATATTTTAATCTTATTTTTCGTTATTTCTATTCAATAGAGATTGTATATCCCTGCAATAGATTTCTATGATTTGGGATTCTTGAGGGCAAACTTGCTAAGTGTATAGAAAAACACCTGAACTGTTATGACATTATAAATTTAAAGCAGGCATGAGCATAAACACGATAATGCTGATGTCCTAACCAAATATTTGATATTTTAGGACAGTATCTAGATGAAGAACAAAAATCGAATGTACAGAAGGAAAGTATGCATGGTAAGAGAGGCTTATCTCCATATATAATTCAGGAGACTTAAAATTCAAATTTGTTTTCAGCTCTATTGAAAACTTATTAAAGAAGTTCCTCGTGTCAAGATGGAATATAAACTGGTAAATTCATCCACCCTGCAGTGTAAAGTAGTCCTCAGAGTACCAGAGTGTCACTTGTAAATGGAAGTGTGAAAGCATAATTTTTGAAAGTGAAATATTTGGAGAATGTAGAAGAAGCCTCCAGGTGAAGGATATGCGTAATAACTGGCTGTTCTGGCTCAGGAATAGCGGGTACTGTTTCTGTAACTGTTTATAAAACTATTGGACTGCTGGGAGTTTCAAACAGTAAAGAGATTTCTTGGTATAACATGGAATTGGAAGATATGGGAAATCACTGCGAGTGAAATAAGCTTGCATTACGAAGACAAGGCATTTTTAAGACTCAACTCCCATAGTACTATATCATTCAGGGTTCATTATTGGAGTATGTTGTAATTTGGGCATGTGCCTGGAACAGAAGCTGACAGTCGTGTTTGCTGATAACTATGAAGTGCTTCACGAAATAATCTGGAACTTACTCAGTAAGAATCCAAGAGTCTGTGATAGCAGCCAGGGCCCAACCAAAAACAAATTGATGGGTTTAGGTATTCTGAGTCAGTTCAGATGGGAAAGCTCAGCATCCAAAGTGTTTCAAAGGCCATGAAGCAGGTTCAACAAAAGATACACCACCTTGGAAATTAAAATCTAAGAACAATTTAGTGTCAGATCTCAGGAACCCTCCTAGGGAATGTTCTCATGACATGATGCAGTGGTTAGTCTAATTAACTGTGGCAGAACACTTCTACAGTGCAGCTATACTGCCTCCAGTATTTGAGCTGGCTTGTGCAACTCCACAGGCAGCATTATATCCTGCTGACGTAGGTTGGAATTCAGCTTACTGCCTATGCCGAACAAGAGCATTAGAGCTCAGAGCCCGTCTGCATGGAAATTCAGGTGACGAGGTAAAAATACAAGCAGAAGAGTAGGAGTCTATTTTCATTAAACCCATTTTCTATGTTGATGTGTCTCGCTTCTTTCTGCTGACATACTTTCCTGTCCTCACCATGCTGTACCTCCCCATTGTTTCATGGTGAAACAGCTGGGCCTTTGATTATTACTGAGTGAAATTGGAATGGATGGGTTAATCACAGCTTCCAACAGTACCAAAGCAAGTGTGGCAGCTCTTCCACGGATTGTTTTGTGTTGATATGTCTTTGGTGATGGGACAAGGAGTAATGGGTACAAACTGAAAGAGGAGAAATTGAGGCTACATATTAGGAAAGAATTCTTTATTTTGGGTGTGATGAGATGCTGGAACATGTTTCCCAGGGAGGTTTGGGCATGCCCCAACCCTGACAGTGTTCAAAGCCAGGTTGGATAAGACCTGGTCTAGTAAAAGGTGTCCCTGTCCATGACAGGGAAATTTGGATTAGATAGTCTTTAAATTCCCTTCCAATCCATAGCATCCTATGGTTCTATGATTTTCTTTTAATTTAGAATTATCATGGAGAATTATTTGGAGGTTGTGTAGTCAATGCCTGCAGCTGTACGTAGAAAATTCCTCCTCCCTTCCCAAGCCAGGGAGGTTTGAACACAGCTGTTATGAACAAGCATTTCTGGGGAGAAACAACATTTCTGGAATCAGCATTAATTGCCTCGATATCAAACAGAAACTGTAAAATAGACCTTTCTTTGGGCTACCAGTAAATAGGAGAAAAGACTCCTGATTACATCGTCCTTCACTGAACCTCACAAATGAATGTCACCTGTTGACAAAGATTAGTAGAAGCTTGATATCTCTGCCTGGTTGTTGAAAAAATCTGAATAAATAATTTCCTCTGGCACAGGTTTACTCAGTTCTTTCTTCTCTATCTTTGTTATACACTCTTTTTTTTTCTTTTTCTGTTCTTCCTACTCTTTAACCAAGAGTTTCTGTTCTACCTCCAGCTAGAGACCGGTGTTGTTGGTTCTTTCTGTGTGATCTTGTTCACATACAGCGACGAAAATGTCGTGGAAAAACATTGGCGCATCCCTGCAAAGCTTAGTATTCTGCCTCCCAGCCCCATCTCTGAATCTTTTTTATCTTTTTATCCTCCTTTGAGAGCAAAGCTGGAAGGAAACAGTCGCAGGTGGAAATAGGAATTATAGGGAAGAGCGCTTGTAAAAATCCTCCAAGTAGGAAAAAAAGGCCTCGATAATTCTGTTCAAAATTAAAGGCAATGCCAAAAAGCTAAGCCATAAATTTACCTCTTTTTATGTAATTACTTATAAGTTTAGACCAAAAAGACCTCTGTTCATATCGAAAATGAGGGTGAGAGATCTACATCAATGGCTGGAATGGGAAAAAGGTGGCCCTCCTATTTCATTATAATCACATTTGTTGCCTGGGTATGTTTCATTTGGAATGACTTGACAGATAATTAAACTAAGACGTGTTATTTAAAGATTTTATTTGGTCCTTTTAGATATTAACTGAGTTAGCAGTTGTTCTACTGAAAGAAGATGTGTTACTTTTTCATTACTGATGATTAGTCCTGGAATGACCTTACTGCATGATGCGGATTAGGACAAATGACAGTTTTCAAGGAGTAGGTATCTACTGACCCACCACATGTTTTAGTGATATTGGGCAGTCTGCAGCATGTATGTAACATACACGAAAGCATCTTCCATCTCTTTAATCCCTTTTAAGAAAATATACGAAAAGCATTCTGGTACATGAGTGGAAATTCAGGTGGAATGTTAGGACTTGCATTGAAAGAGAGTTTGTCAAAAGCCCTGCTCAGGGCTGACCACTTACCTACAGAGGTTTGGAGATCATATAATTTTTGTTCAGGCTGCTCAGGATTCATAACCCAGCTGAGGTTATTGGAACTTTTCAAATGATGAATCCTTAAACTCTGTAATCTTCTCAGCAGTCAGTGTAATAGGATGGTTTGAGGAAATTCAGAGGACCTGCATAAAATTAGAGGACCTCTTTTATAACCAGTGCAATTGTGTTTCTTTAGCTCAAAACAGTTCTAAATAGTCTGTTAGGTAGATATTTATTACAGAGAAAAGAATTCTGATTTTCAGAATATTAATCAAAAGCAGTTCTGGGGGTGAAAAATCTAAGGGTATCTCTATCTGAGGCCAAAAGACAAAACATCTTTTACAGGTGTTGAGAAAATTCTGAAAGGATTTCCCCTGTTTAAACAGGATTAGATTACCTGGAAATGCATTTTATGTGTTAAGGGATATGATTAGACAGTCAAGGCCTTTAGGGTTAAAAGTATTTAATGAAAAGCAGTATGAAATTTGGCTGTTTTTTTGGATAATCCATGTCTTATGATTCTGAAAAATAATTTCAAGTGTTTGATGAACACAGTTTGGTCAAGTGGTCTTCACTCATCAGTGAAGAAAGTTAAAGCAATAATATATTAAATTTGATATTGTAATAAAACAGGACTAATGTAATTGATTAAACCATGTTGTGTCAGAACATGACATCACTGCAGAAATTTTTGAAGCTAATCTCTAATGTGGTCCTGTCTTGGGCTAGCTTTGTCAGTAGAGCTTTCATTTTGGATGTAGACTGTATGAGGGAGCTCTCAAGATGTAGAACTCTGAAGACATTTTTATTATATTGTTGGGTTTATAACTGGAGTGGAGCATTTCCTGCTCAGTGCTTTTAGCATAGGACAGGACAAGCTAAGAGCCAGATGGACTATTTTTATTAGGGAAGAGCACATGTCAGAAAACACTTGATAAACCAGAAAAATTTCTAGTGTATCTTTTCTTCCACACTTATTTTCTCCTGTGATGAAGACTCATGAAATATTAGATGGGTTTATTTTTTCTGTCTCTCTTATTTTGGGTAAATCCAGACTGGTGATTCAGAATTGTAGCCTGGTGCTGTGAATGGTGCTGGTTACATTACAACATTCTGCCTAACAGAATAATTTCAAAGCATGATAGCACTTTCTTGATAACTGAGGTTTACATTGATTTTATTATATTTTCATTGAATTTGCTGATCTACTGGCATAAGCACTGGAAGGAAACAAAGAGCTCCAAGAACTTCCCCTCAATTTGCTAGTTATATTTCTTTTTAAAAGCAATATGGTCTTCTTAAAAAAAGGATAAACTTAGGCTGTAACTTTTTAATATTTTGACTTACAAGGTGCCTGACATGTGGAGTGATAAGTCTCTATTTTCATCCCTTTCTGTCTGTGTTCCATGAGGCTGCTTATGGTGAAATCACTTAATCATTTGTTTTGTAACTTAGAAAGGCTAAGAGCAGAAGGTGTTATTACATCAGATGAAGTGTTGCTATGTACTGCAGATGCCATGCTGGTACAAGATACACAGTCTATGGGGACATCCTCCCATATGGTCTGTGGTAAGCTAAACTCTTAGCTGATGCTGATGCCCACTATATTTTGCGTTATTCTGAATGTAAATGCCGATTTGTAAAACTTGAGTAAGCATTTATTTAAAATTTCTCTTCTGGATGGCTGATTGAGTGTTGATTTTGGCAAGCTCTCTAAGATATTCACTTATTTTTTTCTTCTTGTATGTCCACTGAAATTTAAAATGCATACGAAACCTATTAGGATAAAATAGGATTGTCTTTTTATAAATGGTATGTGTTCACTCCACACTCTGTTTGTGTATTGAGCTTTTATGTTCAAAGTGTTGCTACGCATTTTATTTCTATGCCTGAATCTTGAAATGCTTGTACTAGCTCAATATAAGTGATGGCAGCTGCAGAATTTTATTTAATCTTGGAGGATAGCACTTTGACTGTTTGAATTTTCCAGAATTATCTATGCATGTTTATTTTAGATTGTTCAGAATATGATTACTAGTCAGGTTTCTATAAGTAGGTAGCCAAAAATAGGCTGCTTTGCCGTATTCTTGGGTTTGCTATATTTGCCTTTTCTTTTTTTTTTTTTCCTAACTGACTTGAATACCTTACCAGGAAAATATTGTAAGGAGCTGTCTGCTATTCTGGTGTCTGGTTCTAATACTTTAGAGTGTCTTTAGAGTAACTTTAAGTAACTCAATAGCTTCTTCCTGTGACTTGTTGAAAAGGGAATAAATGTCTTCCTAATGAAACGTGCTGTTAAGAACCAGTTCTTGATATTTTGCTTGATTTTACTATTTCAAATAGAAACAAGCTGACATTTCAAAGAAGTAAAAAAGTGTTGAGAGGAATTCTCAAATTCCATTACAGTTTTCATCGAGCTGTTTTGTTTTTAATCTATTGTTTGTATTTCCAGTTAGCATCACATAGTTCTATCTATGTGACTAATGAGTTTTGAGAAGTGTCTTGAATGTTTTTTCTAGTGAATTAAGCAAATTTTTGCATCTAAGAAGAGAAGATACTTTTTGGGGAAGAATCCCCATGGTCCTACCTACCTCTGGTGAAACAGACTGCATCAGTTGAAGTTCACTAATGTATTTTCCTGTAAAAAGATGAAGGCAGAGTTAAAAGTTCAAAGAAAAGGTGATTTTCCTTTCTTATCCCGAGATTTTAAAAACCTTTATTATTTAAGTAGGCAAAGCTATTTTTTTCACTGTTATATCTAGAAATTACTGACTAAGGTAAACATGTTCTAAAATATTTTAAAAGCTCACTATCGCTTCCTGTTTGTTTTTTTTTTCTTCTTCCCTTTTTCTGTTCTCCACTTTCTACCATTATCTGTTTACCTTACTCCCCTTTCCACAGAACTTGACCTAACATTCTACTTCCAGAATGCTTTTATAACTGCCCTGTGTCCCCAAACCTTCTGCTTTTTCTTTCCCTTTCCTTCCTCAACTTTATCTCCCAATCTTTATTACTCCTTCCATTGTATTTCCATTTGTCATTGTCCATGTCCCTCCCTGGACACTGTCCCATTAGCTACCTTATTCTGTTCTTCACTTGCAATACCGTGTCCCAGCTGATGAAGTTTTGATAACATCTCAAATGAGAATATGGGATGAAGCAACCGCAGAACATATCCTGCGTGACTGCAGGCACAGCAGGTGAAGCAGATATCAAAGCATAGCAGAGAAATTTTTAAGAAAAGTAAGCACTCCACAGGTAGGTCTGGCAAAAGCTATTTCAATAATACATTAGAATACCAATATATGCTTAAAAATTTAGAACAGACAAACTGCTGCAAAAAAGTTATTGGGGAAGGGGTGAAGAGAAAGCTTTTGTGTTAAGTTCATCTGTATACACTGAAGAGAAACATGCAGTTCTGCACATTTTCTTGTTCTGTGACAGCAATAGACAACCTGCACTGCTTATCCCGGAACTCATCAGCTAAAGGCAGTTGTACCAAAACCTCTGACCTTGATTTATCTTGTCTTGGCTAAACTGTGGCTGATGAGCTACTGAAGAAGTTTAATCCCACAGTACCAGCTAGCTAAAGCTATTACTCTTAAGATTTACTATTGGAAAAACTATACTTTTCTGTCTGTAAGTGACTGCTGAGTCAAATACTGTAATTCACAGATGGACTGCAGTTCCATAAATGCGACTTGCTTCTTCCCTGCTACAAAGTGAAATACCCTGGACCAGCTCCAGTTTTCTACTGAAACAAAATAAATGGAAGATTTTATCATAATTTTTAATGTGCTAGGCTCTTTAGACAAAGTATTTAAAAAAAATGTAATATTGTCACACAGGGGCACGCATGCAAGAATTTCTGTTGTTAGTAAAACCTCTGTAAAAACCGGGGGGGGGGGGGGAGGGGTTTCAGTGTAATAACAAAGGAAATCAGCCACTGTCTTCAAGGTCACTGTCTTTCTTTTCCAAATGCCTTTGAAGATCTGTATCTGCAAGTAACTAGAGCTATGTATTTGTAGGGAAAGTTGTAAATGGCTCCATATATCATTCATTTACAACATATTATGATTACAGTATTATTTGTCTGGTTAATTTTTTCTTTGAGACATAAATAATCCTTATGTACTAATTATTCTTTAATTTTTTTTTCTTCTCCCTCTTAATAGAAATCAGACTCTTCAGGGCATGAACACGGCAGTGTTTGTTACTATATTAGCAGTACAAGAAATAAACCCCAGATTTTTATTCAGGTCCTCAGAGATAATGTAATCAGACTACTTTTATTGCAGTGTAGCCAGAAGACAAACAGATATTAGTCTGGCATGATATATTATTAAGTAATAGCATGTCAGACATCAAATCTGGCTCAGCCATTGAGTTTTATCTTTTGCTGCGTTGTAGTCTTCAGATCGCCCTTAGCTAGGATGGGTCACTGTTACTGTAGTATGATATTAAGATTCCTAAAATCACTATTTCTGTGGAGTACACATTGAGTCTGGTTCTTTGCCTGTTATGCTGATACATTTGAAAAGCAATCACTATACCTAGAGTTATGCAACTATCAGTCAAATGGTGGTAGCATGCAGACAGAGATATATGGAAATGTCAAGAGACTGCAAGTTGAAGTTACTCTTGTTAAACAAATGCAGACATGCAAATTTCACTTCTGCTCAAGGCACAAGGAGAAAAATCAATGCTTTCCAAATATATATCAGTGTAAATATCTTAAAGTGCATCTCTGTGTTCTTTTACTTGCAGTTTCTAGTGCACTGTTGCAGTCAGTGCACTGAAAACGATGAACATGAATTGATAATTTTCTTACCTGAAAAGGATAGAAGAGCATTGCTAAAAATATTTTTTCCTTTAATTTCATGGCTAATATTTGAAATTCTTTACTCCATTTCTGAGTGTGTAGATTTCTGAGAATGTGGAGTTTAAAACACATATGGTTTACGCACTTTATACATTGAAGTATCCATTTTATGTATTAATAGACAGCTATACTTATAAACATATAAATGAGAATAATTTGCATGGTTAAGAGGCAGCACTTGACTGAAATTAGACAATAAAGGGAAGCAAGTTGTGTTTGATGGGTAATGGGTTTGGTCATAATGACCTCTAGTCTAGTCTTTGAAGGGGTTTTATGCGATGTGTGCTCAGATACTAGAACCATATTAATATAATACATAAGGTATAATTTGATGAGAATTTAGCTATACTGTGAGCAGTTGTTTGAAATACCATTTGCAGAAGAGGAACGAGACCCTAAAATAAATGCTGCAGACTAAAAAGAGTGATACAGGGCTCTTAGATCTGAAAGGATTTGCACATTCAGGATGGTAAGTATCATTTGCAACATAACTGAGGTATGTACTGCTGTATGGGGAATTAGGACAGTTCTTAGCCTCTGTTCTAATGCAAACACCACCTTCTCCCCTTTCCTTTGAAACTAAAAGGCTTTGTACTTTTGTATGGGATTCATTAAGTAGATCTATAAGCAGATATATCTGGCCTTTATGGAATGATGTTCTCGTGTTGATATGGCAGAGAGTTAGTTCACATAATCACAAGTTTTGATTTTTTTATAAGCGTAACCCTTTAGTTTTGTAGTTTTGCATAAATATACTTAACAAAACGTGGCACTATTTTACAGAAGCATTCCCACAGTTCCATCAGGAAGCTTTAGTGGGAGGAGAGTGCAGATTCAGCAGATTTCCATTTAAAGACATTATGCATATGATATCTTGTGATAAAAGCTACTGTGTTGCAAATGGTTTGTTTGTTTGTTTTTTCCTCTCTTGGAGGTGCTGATATTTATACTAATTATATAAGATTTTTTCTTAACCCTTGAGGAAAAAAAATCCTTTTTTCCTCTTCAGAGCAACCACAGCTGTAGAACAGGTTCACACTGCATATACATACTACACGGCATTCATTTCTTCATCTTTGAAACACTTTATCCACTCTTCTTTCCTTCTTTCTACCATTTACTTTTCACCGAACACTATGTGGAGCAGTGAACCATTGCAGCTGCTTTTGAGTAGTTCTTGCTTTTACTATACACTTTTTTGTTTTTCTTTTTCACATTTTGCATAGTCAAATAGAAAGAACTCTTCAGAAATGGAGTCAAAAAGACAGAGGTATTTGCTTCCCGGAATTTTGGAGTCTGGAAGAGAATTTTATGTTCCTTAAAAGTTATTAAAACTGAATTCATATGTCTCTAAATGCTCTGTAAACATAAATGAGTTTAATTATTCCTTTGTGGCATTGCCATGAAAAAATATTGTGAACATTTTTGCACTGAACTTTCCTTCCAAATTTCATGCACCTGAGTGCTTGAAAGTTATGAAAAAAGGGGAGATATTTATATTTTCAGTACTTCTATTATCAGTGCACATATCTGATGTTATCCTCCATTTTTAAACAGCTAAAATGGGAAGTGTAACTCTTCTGAGGTCATTTTGAATGTTTAAATGGAGAGGAATCATAGTCAAATATTCAAGAAACTTTTGGGTTGCTTTTCTGTATTCTACTGAATTGCAAAACTCATGCAGTTTTGGACCAAGTTATAGAGTCATAGAATTATGGAATAGTTTGGTTTGAAAGAGATTTTTAAAGTTCATCTTGTTCATTCTAGCTCAGTTACTCAGGTAAAATGGCACTACTTAACTGGGACAAAGTCTTGCCTAAGAAAGACTAATTGTATCCACCCCTCAGCGAGATGCAGGTGTGAAACTCTCTTTTTCTACAGGTACTACAAGGTCCTTCTTCCAGCAAATCTTTAATCTTGCCAGTGACCTGTACTAGCCTTAGAGCACAACTGCTTCTGCAGTCTGTGTGCTGGTACTAACCTTCAACTTTTCCACAGGAAATTCTCAGCTTTTTAAATAGACCCGTTGACTTAAATAACATCAATTACATTCTTAGTAGTTAAATATATGCTTGAATTACAGCCTAATGGAACATGATAAAGTATATCTACAGTACACAATTCTGGGCATTATTAAGATACAGTTAATGAAGATAATATTTAGAGTATGAGGCGAATTATTTACCTTGGGAGGAATACCCAGACAAAATCATTTTACGACATGTTCATAACTGAGCACCACTCCTGATTATACCTATATAAGTCTTAATAGGCATGCTATGCTGTGGAGTCTGAAGCTTATATTCTAATTAAAACTTCTGAAAAGGTCTGACAGTGGGAATTACAACTATTTCATAACCTAGCCATCTTCTTGATCTATTTAAAAACAATTTACTGCTGAAGAATGGTTTTAGGTCAGCCAGGGCTTATTACTTACATGATTGATGTTTTAGTTGTTGACCTTGAACACTATGGCTCAGTGCTGCACCTTTAATTACACAGCCAAGTGCTGCAAAATGCAGGTGTTTGATTAGGTAATCTAGAATTTAACTTCTGACTACCTAAAATATTATGAAAGGTAGAGGCTCTTTTTGTGCAGTCAAAATGATTAGCTGCCAAAACTTAATTTTTTACTAACAGACATGATAGTTTACCTGTAAATATTACAAATGAGATGTTGATTTATGGTGAAGAGGTAAGGGGGGGAGGGGGGGGGTTGTGCTTGTGTAGTTTTTAAAAATATGAAAAAATAATCAAACCACTGATACTAGCAAACATTAAGAAAAAAAAGTTGGGGTGTAGTAATTTGTATCCTCATATAGCTTGGATTTACTCCGCAGGTGAAGGTGGTTGTAGCCTTCCTCTTTAGCTCTGCCACACAGTTTAAGTGTGGTGCAGCTGCTTGACTGTATTGCCTCTCCGTATTTTCTGCCTATCTCCCACCTGCCAACCTCTCACAGACTGTGGCAGCATCCATCCTGATACCACTGTCCTGGATGCTCTACTATCAGTTGTGTGGTGATGAGATCCCAGCCTTAATTGGCGATGCTCTGTCTGTAGCAAGAGCAGGTGACAAATTGTTATTGAATTTTATCCCCAAAAATATGTATCTATTTTTTAGTTGCTTAAGTCACGTCATTCTTAATTGAAATACAACTGCCCTTTATTCAAGGTGAGCTTCTAGAAATTGAAAATGGCCAGTCCCTCCAGGACTCAGTGCTTCACAGAGATTACAGAGGAGCATTCTCAAATACTCACATTAATCTTTGGGGCTGCAACTTGTGCTGCCTGTCTGGTGTTACTTGCCTTCAAATAGTGTGTAAAGACATTTATTTTCAAAGATGCACCTGGAGTTTGTATCCATGATCCTTGCCATAGTTGTCCATTGGCTGTGTACAAGCTGGATCAAGATTACTGGGGAAAATCTGAGAGAGAAGCAAGCTTTCTGTATCCCATGCTGACAGCTTGAGAGGGGCTGGAAGGTGGAGTGGCATGCTTTGTTATTATCTTGTTACCGGTAAACTGATAAATGCCATTAAAACACAATAAACACTGAGCTATGAGGTGCTGTTTCCATAGAAATATTCCTTGGGGTTGAATCACCCTTTAAAATTGACTGTGCTCACTGGTTCAAGAAGCATATTTTGTTGTGCTACACTCTATTACCATTCTATGATGATGGCTAAGATGCCACCTGGACCTGAAGTTCTTGATGTTTTGGGGTGTTTTTTCCACGTGTGTCTGTCTTTCATTCTTATTTTGAATATGATTGCTGCTAAGACTGTGAGAGTTAATTTTTCTACAAGCGAACTATTGCCCAGTGTGGGAAGATGTGAGAGAGAAAAGCAGTATTATTGACATTGATCCCCTTTGGGAAAAGCGTGGATCTTCTTTAGGCAGGGCCATTTGCTCTGAGCAGCTCTCCGGCCAGAAATCCAGTAGCAAATGACAGGAGCATTAGAGCAAAAAGAACTGCTACTGAAACAGCAGAAATAAGAACACTTTAAAAGGAGCATGCTCTCTGGAAAAAGAAGGCTGCTTTTGCCCAGAATTGCAATATGAAAGAGGAAAACGAACTAGATTCTGGATGAGCATGAAGTTTATTAGGAGTTTCAGAAGTAAAATTATGTTCAGGAGGCTGTTGTTTCCTTAAGGAGCTTACTTTTCCCCCAGATTCAGTTTTCTTTTCCTTTTTTCATTTTATTTTTTAATTTTTTTTTTTTACTTTTTCCACATTTTTATTTTTCAGGAGAATAGCATTTTTGTGTGTTTTAGAAATTCCATTGCTGAAGCTGAGTTCTTTCTGTCTGTTACCGACTTGTTGTTTCAAAAATTGATGATAAGCCAGCATCTTTGATATAGCCATGTTTTCTAGGAGAAATATATTCAATTAACTGTGGTACTTAGGAGGCTTGAAAGGCTGTTCCAGAGTTGAGGCAGCTGAATCTGAGGATCCTGCTCACCTGGAATAGTGTCAGATTAGAATTTGCATTGAGAGAGCTAAAGCTAACCATGGTTCTCACCCACTGCTTAAACAGAGGGAACTTTGTAGCATGTCAAGTTCTGTGAATTCTATCAAACAGACTAGTTGTCACTGAGAATGGCAGAACTGAACCAAGCTGTGATAGAGGGCTTGGTTTTAGTGTTATTATCAAGCATGAACCCATTGAAAATACATACTTGTTGGGTAAACACCAAAAGAGGAGAAAGAACTATATTGTGGATTTTCAGTGAGTTGAACAGGGAATAGATTATATGCTTATCATTTTACTGTTTGCATAGTTGAGGAAACATAAGACAACAGGGCTTAGGACCACAGTGATGAACAAAGGGGATGGAGCACCTCTCCTGTAAAGACAGGCTGAGAGAATTGGGATTTTTCAGTCTGGAGAAGAGAAAGCTTTGGGGAGATCTCATTGTAGTCTTCCAGTACCTTACAGGGTCTTACAAAAAGAAGGAAGAGGACTTTTGATATGAACAGGTAGTGCTAGGACAAGGGGCAGTGGTTTTAGAGGGGAAAACAGCAGGATTAGATTAGATGTTAGGAAGAAATTCTTGGCTCAGAAGCACTGGAATATGTTGCCCAGGGAAGCTGTGGCTGCCACATCCCTGCCAGGATTCAAGGCCAGGTTGGATGGGGTTTGAGCAACTTGGTCTACTGGGAGGTGTCCCTGCCTATGGAAGGGGGGTTGGAACAAGATGATCTTTAAGGTCCCTTCCAACCCTAAGCATTCTACAATTCTGTGTTTCTATGATTCTAACCAATCCACTGAACTCACAGGAAATTTAAACCTTTTGGTTGCACATAAATATGAAATATTAGTAATATTTGGGTACTGATATTATTTACAGGAATGCATTATGTGGCAATAGACTATCACATTTCTTTAGTGTCTGAGTAGATAGTAAAGAAGAATTTAGAATTTTTGTAATGAAAAACTGGATGCATGGATAAAGGGATCTGTTTCTTCTCAGTAGAATATATAGTGCTGGCTACTGGAGCATTGTTTTGCATATAGTTCGCATATGGAATATGGTTCACTTAAGTATGAATCAAATAGATTTTGGAAGTGAAGTTTAAACCTCTCAAAAGAAGCAAATGAGAAAAAATTATATTTGTAATGTTTTGTGTCTGGTAGAACTATGGCCTTCACTTATTTGCAGTAGTAAATCTATAATGGAAAGAAACATTGTACTAATGGGAAAAGTAGGGGTGTGGACTTCAGCCAGACATGTCATTTTCTCATTTGCTTTTTTGTGCCCTACTTTTGCCTTTCCTCTGTCACATAAGAAGACCCTTTTTCAGTGCCTGCAATTAGATGCTTACTACTGTCAAGTATTCCTACCCAGTTACGTGTAAGGAAATTAATTGTGCTACATGAATGAACTAGTGCTTCTCATTCTGCCATGCATCAGTTGTATTTGAAGCAAATTGAAGTGGTCTGTCTCCTTTTGCAAAAGAGACGTCAGTATGCAGTAGCTGTTTCTTGGGTTTAGCATCTGTCCCAGATAGGAGCAGTATCTCTAACATCACTGCTCATGCAAATGAGTTTAAGTTTGGAAAAAGATTAATAGGCTGCAGAGTTACTTTGCTCTTTCACAGGAGTAGAGAGATGCTCGAGATGCATCTTTGTGCATTAGATCTACTTAAAAGGAGTGCTAATAAATCAATTCTCGCTCTTAGTGTAGGTGCTTTACACTACAAAAGAGGAGAGAAAAACAGTGTTAACACTAACAAACAGTGATTGTAGGAAGACAAATTGGTGTGGGAATTGTGGGCCTGTATGTACATGGAGCTACTTTTAACTGTGTGTTTGGAAACTAAGGTTATTTCGAACTCAATCTGCTAAACACAGATGCATGTTGTGCAGGTTAATATGGGTACATTATTTTTTTCTTCTGTAACAGGAAATTACAATTTCTGATCTTGCAAGTACTTAAGGAAATGAGCAGGGTATAGCGGAGTACTTTTAAATAAAATAAGAATAGATTTTATAAGGTTTATTTTAAAGCTTTGAATTTCTGTAGGTCATACATATCAATGTTTTATGCTAACCACAAGAAATGAAGATTTACCCACAGTCGTAATTAAGCAAGGTCAGCATTCAAAACATGATGTTGCTGTAGTAGACTTAAGTAATGATAGCTGAAAGATGGGCACTTGCTTTTTCAATTAAGAAGATGAAGTCTTCTCTTGCCTAAATTACACTTTTGATGTAGTTAGTTACATAGGCATTGTATTTCACTATTTGTTTTGAATAGAGAGGAAGTTTAGTGCCGAGATGGCACAGCAGAGCAATGGAGCCAGAAGAGCTGGATTCTGTACTTTGGCCCTAGTCTATCACTGAAAAGAGGTAGACATACTGCATAGGTAAAACGGCCATAAATAAAATTTCTGGGGTTTTTTTTTTCATTTTATTTTATTTTTATTGTAAAACAATTGAAGATACCTCTTATGCAATCTCTTATGAGACTAGCATAATAATTAACTTTTAGCTTTTCAGAATACAAATTGAATAATGATGAGTATAGGCATAGTTTACCAAAGTGACAGTTTTCTGAAGAGTATGTTATTTATCTTAGACTACTAAACTAAAAAAAAATATGGTATTATGGTAGATTTTTTGGGTCAGTCTTCTTTAAAAGGACAGATTAAAGGGGACTGAAAATCCTGTATCATATGATGATTTAGAAATCATCTTCTTTCATAAGAACTCTCTGGCTATCTACAGGTTTAATGGGAAATAAGGCTTCACAATTCAGCAGTTCCAGAAGAATTATAAGATTATATTTCATTAAATATCCAGAGGCAGAGGTATATGAACATTTGCATGAGCTACTGCCCTTCATTCACTTATGTTGGTTCACTGGTCAAGTCTCCCTGTGTGGCCTCTGAGTTGCTGTGGAAATGACCCAGTGGGAGCTTGCAATGACCTGGGAGACTGAGAATTGGCTTGGCAATTATCATAGCAGTCATGTAAACAGTGAAGTGGCCTTGCTTGCACTGTGGATATAAGAAAATAGGGAGAATTTCATGTCTGCTGGTGACTATTGCATATCCACAACTGAATTTAATTTTCATTCAGAATTAAGTGATTGCACCCTGTAGAATTCACCAAAGATAGAGAGAAGATTTGCAGGTCTGTAGATTGTGAGTGAAATGCAGATTGCAAGGGTACAGATTGCCTTAGGAAGCGACAATATCCCAGCAGTATTGAGGTCAGAGGCAGAGAACCCTTTGACTTCAATGAAGGCAGCATGGAAACCCTGCAGAGTAGCATGGTTTGGATGATAGCATATTTTTCCATCTGAAAGTGAATTAGCACAGTTGTAACAACAAATGATACAAGTGATATCCTAAAATGTCAGGAAAAAAATCAGTTTCAGATCTACTTATAGGTATTTTTTGAATGTGGTTTTGTTATGTTGTGCCTGGATCTATAATTAAATTGTCTTTTTTTGGAGCAGCCCACAATGGGCATTTTTCATTCAGGGAATGAGAATTGATTCTCTTCGGCTGATCCAATGCTCATCTCTTTGATCTAAACTCAGGACAAATAAAGATTTATACAATTGGATCTACAAATAAAGCAAAAGAAGTGTTACTAGTTACTTACTGAGTAAGAATTTAAATATAACCTCACAGCAGCAAGAGCTGAAAACAGGAATTGTATGTTATTGTTTGAATTTACCCTTTCTTTCATAAAGTGCCTATAGGCTGTTTTAGGAGCAGTCCAAAGCCATCAGGTGTGTGAAATTAGTATAACTAGCTACTACATGTTCGCTGGGAGATATTGAGAAGTTGCCTGCTAATGACTGCTGTTCATTTGCATCTAAGATTCAGTGATTAGCCTTATACATAATTACTTCATAGTTTAGGCTTTTTCAAAACCGAGTAAAACCAGATAAAAAATCTGACAAGCAACCGAACAGCAATGAAAACCCCGCTCCTGTTCATGCTTCTGTAACATTTACTATTGAAGTGTGACAAATTCTAAAGCAGGGGCAGATGTTTTCTCCTTAATGCTCTGAAGGCATCTTTCTTCTCGTTTATTTGACAGTATGATGAAAACTATTTAGAACTACTAAATATAACATCTTTGCCTTGTGAGAAATAGAAAGGTGCAAATTAGTCTAAGAATTAAGCAAATACAAAGCTTAAGGATTCTGGGAGAAGCAGAGAAATAACTGAAAGCTGAGTTTGGTAGCTGCATATGTCTCCTTCATTAAACTCATGCCTCAAACCCAGTCAGTCGAAGGAAAAGTTCAGTGAGCAGCCTTTAATCATGCACCTACCATGTGCATATAAATCTCTTGGATATTGGTTTTGAGAACTATTGCGGATTCTTAAGGAAATAAAAAGTTAAGCACATATAACTGTTCAGCAAACATGGAAATCTAGTTAGTTAATTCCTTCAAGTTGTAAATAGAGCCTTGTTGTTTTTTTATCATGTTAGTACATGATAAAATTTTACACTGCCAATTTCAACTGCACTTTTCAGGAAGGAGTTAGTGGGGCAGAAGTCTTTCAGAATTTATAATCACATACTTCCTGTGTAAGACTCGAGTCTCCTAGTACAAAAAAAAGTTGCAGGGAATGAATTACTCATTGCTAGAAGCATTATGTGCTTTCCTTCCTCTGCACTCTTCATTCTACAGCCTACAGTTTCTTGCATGTGTCCTGAAATTGACTCCAAAAGAGTCCGGGACTGTATTGTAATGATAAAAGGCAGATATTTTTTTAGGTTTGCTGGTTTTTTGTTTTTTGGTTTTTTTTAACTTAAAACCTTTAACTAATGAAAACATGTTTGTGAGAAATAGAAGATATTGTTGACAGTGATTGGTCTAGAAATGTTGGATTTCCTACTATAGATAAAAAAATAGTGACATGACCCATATTTACTTGCTAAACATTCCTTTTGTCTTGAATTCCTGTAATGAATAATTCATTCTGTTTAGTTTCACAGGACTCTATATTTCACTGGACTTTTTTCAGAATTCTGCTTTGGTCATAAGTTCTCAATACAGTTCAAACCTTTGTGTTATATTGTAGCTGTGATTCTTGGACCCCACTGCTGAATAGCAGAGTATGTGATATTAGCAAAAATCTATGAATAGCACAATAACATTGTTCTTTGGAGGATCTGGTAGCAAGGATCTGATTCCAGTAAATTATATTAAATTTTAACACATATAACTTCTCTAAGTGCCTACAATTTATCACAATAAGATTTTTCTTTTCAGATCTTTCCAGCTTGTTGACATATTTTTGGTGTTTTTCTGTCGTGCAGATGTGTTCCTTAACTAAAATGTCTCACAGCTTTTTGAAAAAGTTCATACGAACTGGAACACATTCAACCACTGTTTTAATAATCTCATTTTAAATTTCTTTAACATTTTAGTGTCATTCAATGAGCAAGATTTTCTTCAATGTGTAAGGTGAACTTGGAACATGTTACGGAATTTCTAAAAGATTTTTCTGCTAATAAGAGAAAAAGCTTTGTTGCCTTCTAGTGAAAACTGTAAAAACACCTTACTTTGTTGGCTCAGACACTGTAGGCTACTGCAGAAACAGACCAGAGCTAACTTCTTTATTTTAACATCAAGGATTAATAAATTTATTTGTAACAAAGTCTAAGATTGATTCATAACGTCTGACCCCTCTTTTTTTTAATCTTGAAATCCTTGAATTTTTGAATTTCCCTTGAAACTTTTCCTGGTACTTTTTCATAGACTACATTACACTTTTCAAGACTTCTTTTCAATATTTTCACCACTACAGTTTTATTTCAGCTTTGACACTTTTAGTAAATTGGGAAAGTGGAGTGATGGTGTTACAGTGTCCTGAGGAAATCTGGGTACTGTTGAACCTAGTGGGTCTTTTGTTGAGTTTAATGTTCCCCTTACTTTTAGAGAGCTATAAGGTTACATTGGGCCTTTTGGCTTTGTCAGGGATGTTTGTGCAATTCCAAAGGTTATTGTGCTACAGCTTATTTAAGTTGTCTTCTAGTGAAGATATGTTATCTCTCAGTATTTAGATCTTTGCAGCTTCTCTTCCTCTTCTTTCATTTCTCTTTCTTATCTGCACCAGAGCACCCTACTCATTATAAACTGTCATTGTCTGATTCACTGTAATAACTATGAAAAAAGTCTTTCTCCATTTTACTCTCTTCAGCACAGTGTGAGGAAGACACTTTACACCATCTCTGAAATAACACCAGATTAAGGCACCTTTGGAAATCCTGGAATAAATTAAATGCTTTTTTGCTGTCTCTGATAGTTTTTTTTTGTAATGCTATCTGTCTTGTGGTGGGAAAGACTTAACATATACAGTGGTTTTAATGATTAGGTTTATATAACCTTAAAGACCCCAGAAGCCATCTCCTATATCTTCTTGAAGAGATTGCAAGGATAAACTCAAGTTAGCTAGAGATAAGGTCATTTTAGTGGAACCTTTAAATAGACATTAAAGAAAGCTGCCTTCTCTCCATATTTAGGTCCAACTAAAAGGAATGGAAAAACATGGGAGAACTTCCAATGATAGCAGCCTATTATCTTATCAAAAACTGGACAAGAAGCTGAGCTTACCGCCTTGTGGGGAAACTTTAATATTTTTAAGCACGTGTAAGCCACAATGATTGACATTTTCTTAAATGTTTGTACAGTAGACAGATTGTTAAATTGCCAGGCATTTGCTAGTGAAATGTAAAGGAAACCCTCTCTTAAATATTAAGCTATACTGCAGAAGGCTGGAAAAGTTTTACTGTATCAGAATTGTGAATAAAACAATACTGAGAAAATGAATACTGAGAAATTCTCATGTGAATGCAACAATAGTGAAACTATATGTAAATTAAACAGTTAAAATGCAAATAATGTCTCTCTACCAGTTGATAGTTACTTTATAAATGTTTCAGTTTGTTTGTTTTGCAGCAGTGTGTGTGAAATGTGAAATATAACATTGTCTATTATGAAAATATTCAATCTTACCAGAATTTATTATTTCTTGGAATTCTTTTTTCATTTAAATTGATTTTAGGACAAAGGACTTCTACATTTTTGACTCAGATGCCCAGTCTTTTAGTTAGTATTAATCCGAGGTATTAAATCAGTCTCATATGAGCAATGGTTTCAGAATATAATGGATCCTTTAAAATTTTTATGGCATTTTTCTAATACATATACAATGCAAATTATGTAGACTCTTTCTAAGATCTCTTATATCCATTTCAATAATACGGATTATGCCTTTATTTCAAATTATTATATAACTGTGTAAATATTTGCAGGTGTGAATGTATTTTTTCATTGCTAGATATGCTTATAAAATTATAGATATGAGTATGGTATTTTTGATATAAGAAAATTTTACATGATCAGTGTCTCAATATATGTGTTTATCTTGAGAAAGGGTGAGAAGTATATATTGCAAAATGCTCACCTCCTTTCAAGGACAGGCTCGTGATGGTAGGAATCAAGCTCTTGGCCTGTTGGATATTTCTAACTATGGGGATAGCTGAATTTATGTACACATCCGTATTCTCTCCAAAGCATACTCACTTTGGAGGAAGGAATCTTCTTTCCCTTGTCTGCTAATATTAAAAAACCCCGCTATATTCACGTAAATTCACTTGCACAATGAAGGTGCTGTGCAGATTGCTTCAAAACTGCATCCGAGTGTTGTATTGTCAGTGGTGGAATTTCCTATTGCAGATAGAGCCCTTTTGCACAATCACCTCCAAGTTGTCCAGTGTTCTGAATACACTCTCAATGCTTATTTTAGTGTAAACTAATTAATTTAGGTTAGTAAAGTCACACTTTTTCATTGTAACCTTTGTAATTTAGAATTTCCTCACAGTTCTGGAGATAATTTAATGAAATTTCCAGTCATGATGAGATCGAGGGACATGACTGACAGGTATTCACATCATATGTACTACTTTAAAAGGCACTTAGGGTTGCATTGCTTCTGCCTTAAGCAATGACAAAAATGTTCAAGTCCAAAAAAAACATATCTGTAACAGAATAGTTTTTAAGTATTAATATTGAAAGACTTGATTCATATAGTTAACAGCTTTTACTGTGGGGCTTGCAGATTTTTTAAACACCTTGTTTTCTCTTCTTTTTGATTTCACTTCTATTAGCATAAGTGTATATATAGGCACACAATTAATAGAACTCATCTGATGAATTTCAGGAAGATACCACAGTCAATTTTCAGCTCACTCAGCCCTGAGAAGAGGACAGTCAGATTGCAAAGAACCAAAGAAAGGTTTTGATTGGAAGGGACCTTTTCAAGATCATCTGGTACAACCCATCTGTAGGCAGGAACATAATTCTTTAGGCCAGGTTTTTCAAAACCCCATCTTACCTGACCTTGAACACTTCCAGGGATAGAGCATCCACAGCTTCTCTGGGCAATCTGTTCCAGTGCCTTACCACCCCCACAGTAAAAAATTTCTTTCTGATATCCAATCTAAATCTACTCTCTTCCCATGTAAAATACTTGCTTCTTGTCCTGCCACTACAAGCTTAGGCAAAAAGTCTCTCTCCAGGTTTCTCATGTGCTCCCTTTAACTACTGAAAGGCTGCAATAAGGTCTCCCCGGAGCCTTCTCTTGTCCAGGCTGAACAACCCCAGCTCTTTCAGCCTTTCCTCACAGGAGAGGTGTAACAGCCCCTTTCACTCAATTTTGAAATGTGTTAATGACAAAGACCTACTTTTAACTTAAAATAAAACTGTTAGGCTGAACTATTCACAGATCTGAAAATTGAGGCAGGAATCTGAAAATTATAGAAGGGTAGTAGGAAAGAGTGAAGGTTAAAACTGCTAATCATTGAGAGTTCTCTACAGAAGTATCTGAAGGGTATCTAGACATATTACTTAGTATGGATCACAGAGATGCCATGATTTTGGACTGGTGGGTTAAAAGGGTAAGACCTATTTAGAAAAGACAAGTCAAGGAAAACTGGTAGAGTTCTAGTTTTCTGATGTTCAGGCAGGAAAGTGAGAAATAGAATTCTTGAAGGCAGACCTTCACCAGCTATGAAGGGAAAAGAAAAGGAATGTCGTCATTCTTGGAATCTATTGTAGGCAGCTAAGTCAGAAGAATGGAGACACTAGAAACATCTTAATGAATTGGTGTGGTTGAATTGAAGAGCATTGGATATTCAGTTCCAAAAATAGTGTGTGAGCATAGAGAAGGTCTGACATATAAGCAACTTTATTTTAAAAGATAAAGAAAGTTGTTATTGTCACAATCCGATTTGGCTGAGACCAAGCAACTTCTGAAACTGCATGAGTATCTCCACTTGGAAGCCAGTTTGTGTGAAAGTGACTATATAATGGGTTTTTATGAGTTTAGGAAGAAGCAACCATAGTAGTAGAACATGAACAACTGACTTCAAAAAAAGCATAATGAACCTGGGGACCTAGTAGAAGTGTTCTCCTGGGAAGATAATCTAAAGGATAAATGACTGAAGGAGAGCTAGCAGTTGCTGAAAGAGAACGCGTTAAAAGCAGAGCTGAAAACTGTCACAAAGGGCACATTGAAGGGAATGTAGGAAATACACTCAAAAATACGGATGCATTAGGGTACATAAATAAACATGAACACTTTGGGGGAAAAATTCTGAAGGTGTTAGAATGATGCATTAGAGTGATAAAATGATAACCCTGGTCCATTACTTAGCAAGAAAGAATAACAAGAAAAGGAAAAAAAATCCCCTTTCTGTAGGCATGTATTTAACCAAACAACATTACCAAGTAGGTACAAACTGAATTGGGAAGGAACAGCTAAAAGAATATTACTGTAACATGATGTATTTGTGTTGACAGAATCCAATTAAATTTGCCCTTAAGTACTTAGAAAACCTAGCATGCTTAATCCCTGAACCATTAGCAAACATAGTACCTAGCTTTAAAAAAGGAAAAATGGACTATTGTAAAATTATAGATGAATCAGTGTAATTTTAACATCCGGAAAGTTACTGGAACAAGTTATTAGCATTCAGTGTGTATGTACAGAGAAGATAATGAAAACAGCTAGAATGGTTTTGTCAAAAACAATCACATCAATGTACTCTAATTGCTTTCTTTGATGGGATTTCTGGGTTAATCGGATCTGGGAACAGATAGGATTAATTTTGACTTCAGGCAAGGTTTCTGACACTGTCCCATAAAGAAGTCCGTAAATAAATTAGGTCAATATGATCTAGATGAAATTAAGATGAGGTATGTAACTAGTTGGAAACAATACTTAAATCTGAGTTATCAGTATCTGACTACCAAGAAGGGTCAACAGTGGGCCTGTTTTTTTCAACACTTTCATAAATGACTTTGTAGCAGACTGTATATTTCATATATTTTATGGATATAAAGTATACTTCATATATTTTATGGATGAAATACAACAGTTTGGTAGCTTTTCAACAGTAGGAAAGAAAGATCATTATCCTGGGAAATTTTAGCTCTTATGTATCATATGCTGAAATTTGATAATAAATAACTGTAAAATGATTAGTAAGAAGAGTGAAATGCACAAACAGAAAATTAGGATAAAGAACAAGGTATATAGTCTGAAGATCAGTATCTGAATGCCAGAGTGGACCACAGAATCTGTGAGCTAAAAAATAGTGATGGTTTTGAAAAATAAACATCAGATGTTATTCTGGTTGTCTTAACCAGATTGCCATATGCAGTGTATGTAAGTTAGTCATTTTACTCCAGACCTGATGAAGACTTGACTGTGAAGTAATGATGAAGTATTGCATCCATTCTTTGCCTCAGTGCTTTAGAAAAGAGCTAAAAGTCAGCATGCTCAGAGGAGAGCTGCAAAATTACAAGAGGTATGGAAAATTCCCTTTTGAGCTGAGAAGACATTTAATTGATTTCATCTAAATGGTGGAACTCATGATAACAGATTTTCAGTATGCAAAAGACTGTTATAAACAAAAGACACCCATGTGTATAAACAGGTAATAAGTAGTTTAGTTTTCAAGAAAAATCCTAGAGGTAACAACCAATCAAAGGCCCATGCTTTAGTTTTGGTATGTAGAAAAACCTTCACCTTTGAGAGTGAAATGCAGGAATGCTGACTGACAGGAAACAATGGGAGTTCTCTTTCACTGGTGATTTTTAAAGAAAAGAACCTGACCTATATAGTCTAGCTGCACTTTACTCTGCTTTTGGGATAAGCAAGTGATTTCATTACTCTTGTACACTCAGGCAGCCTTCCTTTTTTTTTTTTTTTAATGCATTTTTCTTTGCAAAATGCTATGTCAAATTCTGGATTTGCCCTCATCTCTTTTCTTTTTAAACTTCTATTTAGTTGAATGTGACTTTTAAATTGGTCTTTGTATCTGGGGAATCTGACAGGTTATCTCAAGTATGATGCCTTCCTAATTAATCAGTTATTCTAAATAGGTTTACAGATACAGAAGCAGGGAACAGAGTTCCTGAATCAGCTCAGGGTGAGTCACTTGCCACACTGCTGCTATTTATTACGGCACAGATACTCTCTCTATGGTTTTGCACGAATATTCTTCTGTCTCGTGGATGTTCCAGATGCGCATCTGGAGCACAGCAGCCTCTCTCTGCAGTGGACTGAGAATGTCACCTCTCCAGGCTACAGTCTTGTTTATTTGGGGCTTTTTGATAGAAATGGCAGCCACCATATCTGAACACATGACATTAGAGCTAGCTGGAATCAAAAATTTTGTCCCAAGGCAATTCTAGTCTTTTGACATTTGTTTTCTGTCTTCCTTACAAGATTAGATCTCCTCTATCACATTGGTTTCATTTAGACTGCAGTGCCTCATGGAAGATGTAGTTCAGACAGTCTAACAGGTGTTTCACCACTGTCTTAGAACAAAATGTGCTGGGTATTCACTTTGCTTGCATGACTTTTGTACCAGATCAGTTATACAAGTTTTCATAGAGTTATTCCTTATTTGTGCCTGTGTAAGCAAGAGAACCTTAAGCAGATATGTCAAACTGTGTGATTCAGTAACAAAATGGGACCTTATTGCATAATTGGAGCGTTGGGTTGTTTTGTTTTTTTTTTCAAGAATATTTCGTGCTCTTATTTAAGAATTGAGAGATTTATGTGAAAGCACAGGTTTTATTTTCATTGATGATGAAATTAGTTTCCACAGATTTCCCCGTCTTCATTGCTTCAATATAGAAAAAAAAATACTTGGCTGGAGTAAGGATAGACATGGCTTCAGGAACAGCAGTAATGTAGTAATGTAATATTTTGTTTATTTTGCTCCTGCCCAGGTGATGGGTGTTACTTAAGGGTATTCTGGTTTTTAAGCAGGATTCTTCTGGTTTTCACTGTTAAAGTGATTATGTAAGCAAAATTGTTTGTTGGAGATTTTTTGTTATTTCTGGCATAACATTCACATTTTCCCTGAATATATTATACTCTAGTATATGCAGTTTATTTGTTCTGAAAAATAAATAGTAGACTACCATGTCATATTGTTTTTCCATGTCAGTTCACTAAAGCTATAACATTCCTTGAAAGCATTAAAATATTTTCTGTTTTGTGGATAATGTAAGCAACCTCATACCGAACTTCTGTCCATTTAAATGGTAGCAACCGTATTTCTTCATCCATTGTGATGCTTTTGTTTCTGGTCCAACAAATGACAAGTACAGTTTTCATTATTCATTTATCTTCATTGATTAGTTGTGCATTTGCATTTCACTTCTCTTCGTCATTGGATTTTTTTTATACATGGCTCATATCCAGTAGCTAAGTGATAGGAATTTCCAAACTGGTCTTATATGTGTTTCATTTTATAGCAAAACCTGCACAAATGTTTCTTGCCTTTATATGTTGTTTACATGAGTCTTATTTTCAGACTTTGTCCTTCTACATGGGAAGTGCTATCTAGTATTTATGTTTTTCTTCAGTCCTCAGCAAGAATAAATTATTCTGTCTTCATTACCTTTCCTTTTCTCAGAGGAGTATAGGCAGAAAAACCTAGAAGACTGACTTCTAGGCCAGGGATACCCAGAATAAGTACCTGTCTAGTGGAAAATCCATGTGAGCTTGCTTCCTTGTCTTGACATAACCACCTCTGAGATGTGTCTGTTGAATGGGGGGGTGTGGAAGGTCTCTGTCATGACATTAATAGGTCCTGCAAGCACTGAGTTAAAGTAGGAGCACCTTATCCAGCAGGCCCTCCCTGCTTTCTGTTCCAGATAGTTTTTCAATCATTTTGAGTTGTGTCTGCTTCTATCATAGCTAGATTTTGACTTGTCAGTCTACTTCTAGTAGTAAAGTCAAGGAGCACTAATGCCAGTCTCCCTGCTGCAGAGCTACATCTATTGTGCTGGCTTTTATCTGTGACTTTAAAACTCCTCAGGGCTTTGTCCCTGTTATTCAGTATAATTACATATTTTAAGCACTATCTAACTTTTGGCAGTACCAGCTTATATAACAGAAGGCAGAAGAAATATTTTTTGATAGCATTGGTAGTGTGTGTTTTTCATGAAGCAGGATGATGTTTCAATTTATTTGTTTGGATTTGTGATAAAGTAAAATCTTATTAGAGAAAGCTAAATTATACTGCAATCTCTAGTAAAGCAGACACGCAGTTGATTAAATAATTTACTACTTTGCCTTTTTCTTATCTTTAATTGAATCTTGCTCATCTCAATTGGACAAACAGGGCTCTTTGAAGTTTTTCCTTTATGTCAGTTTGCATATATGGCCCTGTATAACCAGGTTTGAAGCTTGTGCTCAACCATTCTTATAACAGTAATTAAATGCAATATTTAAAAAAGAGCAGTAGAAAGCTTGTTGATTCTTGCTCCGGTACTTTGATGTAAGTCTTGCAGCATGGAACACAAGCTTTTTCCCGTGATTGCTTCTACAAAAGCAAGGAATAATTCCACCAAAGCTATCAGGATTAATGAGAGAATGATCAGATCTGTTGTTTACCCAAGGTCTGTAGGGGTGGGAGAGAGACTTGTGTTCAGGGTAGGTTGATTTTACAATGAGTAAAACAACTGAAAAGATAATGAAGTCAAAATTTGGTAAATCTCCCATTAAAATCCCAGGATTTTAAGGCCTTCTTTACTTTGATATTCCAGGTTAAAAGGCAGGTTTTGCTTATTATAGTAAATAAGTGAGTCCTAGAAGTTGTTTGGCTTTAGTCAGAATGAGCATGACCTCTTACCTGGTAAAAAAACCCAGAGACATAATAGACAAAGGTGACAAATGGGCAGCAGGAATTGAGAGAAAAGAAATTAGATCAACTTTCTTTTATTGATTATCTGGTCTATATGTAGATCATGCTGGGGGTGAAGTCAGCAGAATCAGCTCTACTCTGGCTTTCTTGCATGTGGCATTGCTCAGAAGTCCAAAACCATGTGGGGATGGTGCACTACTCTCTGATTTGATCTGACTCTGCTGTTGGGTGACATTTATGAACCTTCTAAGAAAGAGAAACAAATTGCCAGGGATGGGAGAAGGAGAAAGAAGAGGGAGTCATGAACAGTTTGAAAAGCAAGAAATGGACCAGAAGTTTATAGATATCACAGAATTATTGAAGTCTGGAAGGCATCCCTGGAGATAATCTAGTCTAACTCCCTTTCTCAAAGAATGATCATCTAAAGCAGATTACCCAGGGCCACATTCAGCTGGATTTTTAATGTCTCCAAGGAGATTCCAAGACTTCTCTGGACAACCTGTTCCATTGCCTGACAAACCTGACAGAGAGAAAGATTCTTCTTATATAAAAAGGGAATTTCCTTTATGTCAATTTACGTCAATTTGTACTCATCACCCCTTGTCCTCTTCTTGTCCTGTGTCTAGAAACCACTTACAACTGTCTACTTTTTTCTTCTTACTCTTTCTCATCAGTTATTTATACACACTGATGAGGTCCTTCCTGAATCTTTTTTTCTTAGGCTGAACAGTCTCTGATGTCTGAACTTCTTGTATGCCCTACAATAATCTTCATGACCCTTTGCTGAACTTCCTTCCGTGTGTCTATGTCTCCTTTGTACTGGAAAGTCCAGAACGGGACACTGTAACTGATGACATGATGGCAAATGTATTCAAAGTGTGGAAATAGGAATCTCAAAAGAAAAGAGTCAGCATCAGAAGCAGGGCTGCTGCATCTAAGTGAGGAACAGCCTAGCCTAGTGATCTTCTATATTCACATTGTCCTAAGCAGTGCTGGCTCAGGTGGTTTTGCACCTTCAGCAGAAGTTTTGTGGAAAGAAGATTTTGATTTTGTTTTTAAATCCTGAACCCTGCAAAACTACGGAGAAAATACCAAGGGTAAACAAAGAGTACTCTTGAGTACTCTTGTCTTTTTTTCTTCATCCAAGAATGGTTTCCACACATTTATATGAATGCAATGTGGAGTTCGTGACAGGAAGAAGAATTAGGAGAATGAGGAAATGTCTCTTAAGATATTCCATAGGCGTATTTAGAGTCTCTCATGAGGGCTCTGAGAAAGTGCAATGTGAGTTGGGCTGAGTCCGAAATATCTGTGTCTATTGACAGAATGCTGAGTTTGATCTGATGTATTTCATTATCTCAGGAGGGCTTTTTTAATTCAGACTTAGCTCCATGTAAAGGAGGTTCATCTTGGCTAGCTCATAGTGTGGGCAGAACGAGCTCAGTATCTCCTGCAATGCACTGCATAGACTCATGTGGGCCATTGCCAGAAAGGCTATAATCTGCTGTGGAAGCTGTTGGCTTGGAAAAGGCAGGCATGAAGGCCAGAGTAAAGCCTGAGTGAAGTAAGTGAGGAAGTACGGCACTAAGAGTTCATGATTTTAAATCCCAAGGCAGGTAACAAAAGAGGAGGAAAGGTAACATTTTCCTGGAGTTTGTAGAGAGGTCAAATGGGGTGTAAATAGAAATAATCCAGAACTGTGTAAAAGTTGAACAAGGCAGAGACAGCACTTTGAATGTAAGTCTAAGAAGGTAGAGAAGACAGGTGGATGACAGCAGGGAGAGCTTTAGGAAGAGTGTCAATCAGGTTTTCAGAGACAGACAAGTGGGCAAATAAATGGAAGCAATATATACCGTCACATAAAACAATATACTTAATATGCTTTTAAGAAGGAAGACTGTCTAAATAGCTGGTTCATGAAGGAATGTCTGATTCTTCTAAACTCAAAAATGTATTGCAATTTATTTAATTCACAAAGAAGCTGTGGTGAAGCATGATGCAGTTGATATTTACTCTCTCTCTGTTCCTACTTCTTTTTAATCAGAGGGCAAAGACATGAAATTGTTGAAGATTTTTCCAGCTGCAGTTTCTGTCTTTACAGTATAATCATCACACAGCTGCTTTAGAGCATACTTCAGGTTGATCATATGGATTTAGTTCTGCTGATGGCTGCCTGCATGTTTTTATTTGAGAAAGCTTACTCATGTCATTCTGTAATGGTTCCTACTTCCATTTTAGGTCAGTATGCTTATGATGGCAAACTGCTATAAATGGCTCCTCCAGGTGCAGGCATAAGAAACCAAGCAGAAGAATCTCTCATCCCAATATACCCGCAAGTTTTCCCCTTGACAGCAGTGTTTCTCTTTTGCAAGATATAAACCCTATGTTTCCAAATAAGTTGTCATAACATTCCATAAAAAAAAATGTTATACTGCAGCATTATCATTTGTGAGGCTCTTGATCTTTCTTAGTGGAAGCCAAATGCCTGTTATATATTTGGAAGTTGACGGGCACTTGAGGTTGTGATGTGCTGTCTGTGCTCTCTAGACACATTTGTGTAAATGTACCAGGTTACATGGTAACCAGCAGCAGTAGCACGGGTGTCCTTATCTGAGACAGATCTGACTATAAAATGTAGTTCTGGCTTTCATGCTGCTTTAGGGTAAGCAATAGGTAGCTCAATTTTCTTTTTATTCTGAGTGGAAATACACAAGTGCATATATATTCCATAAATTCCACAGACCTGTCATCAGCCTTCACATGCCAATCCACTAGCTGCTTGTGTTTTTGAAATTATTATTATTATTCTTTTCTTTGTATACAAAAAATCCTTAAGGGGTTTGTTTTTGTTTGGGAGTTGTGATTTGGTTTGTGTTTTCCCTCAAATGGAGAAAAGTATTTCACAGATGATCTGGGAATTATTTAAAAATATTATTAATTTATAAAAAGTCAACTAGCAGTAAGGCTTAAACCATATATGGCTTATGTGTCCTGCACAGTGTAGGTGAAAAAAAAAAGAATCAAAATGATTTGCACATGTCATAGGCAAACTGAAAAATGTTTCCTATAGACAAATATTGGAACTTAGAGTCAATTGAAATTTTTGTCTTAGAAATACCTTTGTTTATGAAGATCTTACACAAATTTGAATATATACTATTATACTATTCTTATCTTTTGTGTTTTACATCATACTTTTATTCCAATTTTCTCTCTTCCTCCTTGCCAGAGGAACCTTGGAGGAGTTCTGGCAATTAACAATCTCCCACATGACATGTGATGGCTCAGTTTGCTTAAATCTTTTGTACAGCATGTTTTGACCATGGAAATCACCTGCCACAACCCACTTTTTCTCAGAGATCTGAGAGCTTGCATGAACAGTAACTGGGTGAACTGTGATTGTCAGGTGATCAAATGTTCTGAGAGCCTTGAAAAGATGAAGTAATGATGTAACATGTATGGAAATGGAACAGGAGAGAAAACTTGGACTGATTAGAATTGCATGTAATTCTTAACTTCTGCTAACTCCTTTTTAAAATTATTTTTAAATATTCCTTCACAAGTGCCAGAAATATGTGGCTGTGTGGGATGTGTAGTTTCTCTGAACTACACATTCTTATATCTTAGAGTTGTCAGTTTTTCTAGACACTTCAGCTGTATCGTTTCTGCTCTGCTTTTGCTTAAAACAATACTGAAGTGTTGCTGGGCTGTATTGTACAATACTACTCAGGAATCATTGGGCTGTTTTCAAAGTTGGGCTTTTAAATTCTATCTACAACATATAGCTGCATATTTTTATACTTCAAAAGCAATAGCTGAACATTGCATTATTTTAAAATGACTTCTATCACAAGATTAAAAGAGAGAACCTTAAAATTGAAATTCAGATCTCTGTCCTGTTGTGTTTCTGGACTTTTTTTGTCTGCATCTGTACTAAAAATGATACTGTCAAGGTAGTTGGAACTCATTCATAAACTGATCTGCCTTGACAGTTGCACCATCTGGAAGCTGTTACCTTTTTTAAGTGAAGGATGTATTTTTTTTTTCCCAAGTAGTAGAGATTTTTATTTAGCGTCATAACTGTAACCAAGTAGTGCTTAGCACATCTTAAGTGGTGGATGGTGCAAACATCACTTCAAGCCAGGTTAATTTCTCAGGAAGCTGGTCTCAGAGCACGGGTGAAGACTCCAAGTGTTGTGCTTTGACTTGCACTGGTTGTCTGTGACCCCAAAGGACTTTTAGGACAGCAGTGGTTTTGCTTCGCTATGCTTTGCTTTGCCTGTGTTTCCTGACAGGCTTTACAGCCCTTAACTGGGGCTGGTGAGAGCTCAGTGCAAGCTGTCAGGATCAGAAGGTTGAATACATTTCATGCTCTAAAAATGTATGGGGGTCACTGTTCATCTTGACTGTCTGGAAAGCACTGAGCTAAAATAGGAGTGTGTGCTGCTCGCAGTATTTATCATTGCACAATAGATGGGGGGCATTGCTCTAATGCAAATGTTCTAGTTGGACTTCGTGACAACTGTGGAGCTGCACCACTACCAGCAATGGGCCACAATGAATTCTGACTTGGTCTTGGGTATAGCAAAACTGTCTGCTGCTGTTGTTCCAGTCCAGAACAACGATTGCCAAACTGCGGCATACCTTTATTCGCAACTCATACACCATCTATTCCAAAGTAGCATGCCAAACAATAATGTGACATCTTGCTCCTTTAGTCACAGAGGAGGTGAATGGCAGCTGGTAGCCAGTAAATGGCCCCTCCTGTATCTGTGTTTGGCACAGAAATGTGCCAGCTACTACCATCGACATACGGAAGAGGTGGGACAGGAGCCCTCCTAAGTGTGTGTATGTGACTCTGCCCTGACGCTGCAGCAGCGGCTGCTCATTATACAGGGGAGCCCTTGTGGAAAAAATGGCATATTAGAAAACATCACAAGCAAGGGGGAATAGCCAGAGAGCTAAGAGGCATTTCCACATATTTTACCAATAATTTTCTAGCTTTCATGTGCTACGTTTTGTTTAAAGAAGCCTATGGCACAGATGATGATGTAAAATATGTTTACAGTTTAACTTAATATCAGCCTTAAGTGATTCCTTGCCCCCTACCATTCCAATGGGACTTAGAGATACTAAACTAGCATGCATGAAGAGTGGCATCACACTGTCTACTTTGTGTCACACTCCCTATTTTGTTTGAAGTACTCGTTTTAAAGCATTCTTTAAAATAGTGGTATATTTGAGGTTAGGTTTAGCAGTTTATGCTCCTTAGGTGGCACTACAGCAGCTAAAAGATGTGATAATCTTTAAATCATTCTTATGATATTTGACTCATCTAACAACTGCAAATGTATTTTTAAGGTCACTATCATAGGTCTGAGTGTCTTCTTCATACTCCAGTTTTATTTCATGTTTGTGCTTCTACCTGTAGGCTGCTCCTCTAGACTGGTTGCAGGAAACCATCTAGTCAGCATGCTTAATATTACTACTACTGAATTTTTCTTTCAGTGCTAGACAAATGGAAAGGAGAAACATCTATGCATGGATGAAAGAATTAGAGCACGTAGTACTTCTGGAAGTTATAATCTGCTTGTTGTAAGTTACCTTGGTGGTTAAAAGATATCATGAACTATTTAAAGAACTAAATAAATTATTTAATTTAAATTTACTTAAGTGCTCCATTCTGCCAAAGAAAAACATCATCATATTATATAAATCATTATTATACATAGTATTCCAACAGTGGAAGGTAATGAAAGAGTTTGGTCCATGTTTATACTCTTTTGTAGACTTCTGACTGATCAGTTACACCTAGTGTAGCATAGCGGTCAAGCAGTGCTTTATATTGGTTTCAGTAAAGCACTCTGTAGATTTCTGTAGTGTTACTTCTACTGTTTTTTGTAGTGTTACTTCTACTGGTTTTTTCCTGCATAAATTTCCTTAATTCTGCACAGGGTTCATTGCATCCACCCTTAGTTCCATGCAGTGTTTGTACTTGAATTTTTCCTAGTTACCTATGAAAGTAAAAAGGTAATTCTGAGCTTCCTTCAAGACTCAAATGTTGTCAGATTACTGTAGTTATTTTTCTGACATGTCCATGGAAAAAGTTGAACTCTGAGCAAAGCAAAGTGTGAGTAATTCTACCTTGCTGTCACATTTTGAAGAGGCATACAGAAGGTCAAAATGTTCTTGCAGATCAGAAACTCTGAAAAGTTGCTGAAGGGCACTGTCTGCATAGACAGGATTGAGTAACTCGTGAAGGAATAAAACAATTAAAGTAGGTTCATGACCTGGGGGTTGTTTGACTGAATAACTTTGTAACTAGTTAACCAGAATTTAAGCTTATACGTATTTTTCAATTAAAAATAGACATACAAATACTTTGAGGCATTTTAAAAGCCATGATTTAAAAAACCACTATTTCCTGAAGTACTTTTTTCTGATAACTTTTCTAATTCATTCTTTCAACAATGTCAAATGGTTTGCCTCCTAAACTGGAGTATTATGCAGATTTGAAGGTGTCAACATCAAAGAGAAATCAATATTTGCAAACACGTTAGTACTTATTCATAGTGTGCCCTGATATTGTGTGATTGATCAGACTAAAGGAGAGTATTTTCTTCACCTAAACTGCTGAATTTTGTTGTGACGGGTACAGCAAGCAAGGTTGTCCTTCTGCATTGACCTTTCTAAAGCTGAACACGTCAGATTCTCATCACAGATGGCATTGCTTAGAGGTTCTTTGTCAGATCCCTTGTCACTGAGATTGTGTTTGAATTTTGGGTCAGTAAAATACAGGCTGATAAAAACCTTGAGAGTTATTTGGGCATTATCTGCAAATGCAGCTCTTAAAATCATCTATGATACTGTTATGTATCAGAAAGTTGATAAAATTTTTGCCAGCAAATTAGGTGAAATGAAAACTTCCAAAACACTAGTCAAAGTTTATTTAAATTCTGAAAATACTAAAAAAGTATTGTTTATAAATTCTTGATCAAAAAGAGAGCAAACAGTTGACACCAAGTCTGACTTGGTGCTGCTTTTAAGCATTTCACAAGATTAAACATCTGGTGAGGCCACTTTAATCCCAATTTTAATAATATCCCATTTAGATAATGAACTTCTGACTTTCATGTGCTTGAAGCTAAGCCTTTCCTCATGTGCAAGCTTGCATGAATCTGTAACACACAGGGGAGGACATCTGGATCTGGATTTAATTCTATGTTTCCTCAACCAAGTGTTGAAAAAATAACATAAACTTAAGACTTTGTGTTTGTACTTCATTTTGTTAATTGGAGCACAATTATCAACAAGAGCTTGAGTGTTACAAGCAACATTAAAAGCCTAACTTTGATACATTAAAGTATGGTGCAGCACAGACTTCTATGTACAGATTTTATTGTAAAGATGGAAGGTATTGAAAGTCAAGCCATTGTTACTGGGCTCAGCTACAGTAAAATGATAGTATTTAAGGTGTCTATGGATCTCTGGGCCTTATTGCTGGTAATAGGACATGAGAAATGCCTGGTGAGAGCTGTGCTTGTGGAGCCTCCCTGTCTAAGGCTTCTGCCTAGCTGCCAATTTGTGTCATTATTTTATGTTGTAAAAAACTACCAAATGTATACCATAATAAAACTTAATTCACAGTAAACTGAAATGCAGTATGTTTAATCAAATGAAAAGCATTTTAAATAATAGAACAGGGGTAAAATTGCCTGTGAAGGACAGTAAGCAGAGTCAAGTGATAATCATTAAAGTATTTTGAAATTAGGAGACAGTTAATATAATAGTAATGGAAATAGAACGCAAACACACTGTGAAATTCATAACTCATTTCTATCTGGCTGCAAACACAGCAAATGCATATAAGGTATTTTAGTTTAATCAGACTAGTACATGTAGAGTCTTTCTGCAATTTCATTTGGAGAAATCTATGCTTTTTTTGGTTTTGTCACTTAATTAACCTAAAAAAGAGAAACTAGTTGTGGTTTCAATAGCTCACTATATATTTTTATGCCTTAGATGCCTTGTATTATTAATGTATATGGACTCTACTAGTATTTTTATTCCTTGTCTTTATTTACAATTGGAGATTTTTTTTAACATGTTGTAATAATGACCAGTGTAAAATTCAGGCACATGCAACTGTCTGTGAAGATATGCATTTCATATGTTTTTTATATTTTACAAATCTTCAGACTAGTAATGAACTAGTATGAGAAAAATGGCTTTATTTGGGAAAAAAAACGTTATGCTATAACCATCCTGGCCAGAAATGCATAATGAAGAAATCCTCACAGTACGTAGCTTGTGTACAGGTACACCTGACCTACTCAGCTGTCTTCCAGAAGAGGCCTTGACTTAATTTTTCAGGCTTTTGATTTTAATGGATGCGTTTCCAGATTATAATTTGTGGCTTTCAACTGACACTGAATATGTGTTCGAAATCACTATTAGATTTCTCACTCTGCCGCTGAGTAGTTGCTCTAGACTTAAACAGCTTAAGGTATTACTTGAGGACTTTTGAGAATTTGTTGTAATAATTCATGTTATTCTTCCTTTTGTGCCATCTATGAGCCTTGAAAAACCCTAGATGCATTCCAAATTTTACATATAAGGGTGTGGAAGACAGTTAAAATATGAGCTTTTTTTGATCACAAGGGTGAACAAATCCCTAGGTTGCCTGCTCTCCTATATAGGACCTGGTTTTTTTTCCCATTGTTATGTTCTTTTTCCTAAATTTTTTGAACGTATGCATTTTAAGGAGTTCGTATTGATATTCACTGTAGTATACCCTACGTGCAATCATGTGTGAAAATATCAGACCCGGGAAAACAGGCAGATGTAATGTGACAAAATTGGGTGTTAGCAGGGCTTGGACTGTGAACAGAATTTTAAAAATCGTGTCCCAAATCTGCATTCTCTTAACAGGAAAGGGAGAACAGCCTGGGTTATAAAATACCTTCAGCTTCCACTCACAACTATGGACAAGAGAAGTTTGTTTGTGTCAGTTACTCTCCTTAGGTTTTGTCAAGTTAAAGAAGCTCTTTGAGTCGCATGGTCTTTGAAAAATACTTAGCTCATACTAAGGAGTCATCACATTTTCCATTGTATTTTTTAAAATAAAGCATTTGTTTATATTCTAGGCTCTTCTTTAGCCAGTCCCTTGTAATATAGTGTTACACTACAGGCAAGTTTGAAGCTCTCCACCATCTTGAGAAGTACTACTGTTTAGGAAGAATGCTGCATGAAACAGTGGGAATGCCTCCACAGGGGCACAAGTAAGAGTATGGGTTTGTATTCCAGTGGTTAGAGTAGGAAAAAAGATCAAGACCAAAGGCTGTTGATTTCTCTTCCTGTGAAGGAAATTTTCATTCATACCTGTGTGATATAAAGATCTTTCTGAATAGTAAAAACCTGAATTCAAAGCAACCTGAGGAATCTGGGATGATGCTTATGCTATCCAAGGAAAATGTGCTTGTCTCTGAAAATAAAACAGTTGAGCTATAGGTAATGCACTAAGAACAGTTACCAAATCTACGGAGTTCTACAATAAGGGGTTTAAAGGAATCCTAGAGTACATAAGGTCAAACAGCAGCTTGTTTTAATTGTTTTATTTTCTCATATATAAATATTTATTTCCATAGGTTTTATTTATTAATAGAAATAACTTAAAACATGCTAGTTGATACTGTATATTATATGTAATAATAACACAATATAAATATATTTACTTGCTTAAGAGTATGACAAATTTGCAGTTGTTTTAAGAAATTAACGTATGACCCAAAGTAGAGTTTGGGGTCACATACATAAAGCTAGTGAGTAATGCAAGAGTCACAGGTGCAGATTTTTAAAGCTCTGGTGGTTAACCATTATGGGGGGTTACTTTTGAAAGTATATATTTCAATAGAAAATAAAGCATTAATTAGCTAACAGTTAAGTACAACTTACCAAATTGGCTCCAATATCTGAACAGGGAAATAATTTATAACAGCATATGAACTTTTGTACATGAGGTTCCTTTTGCAAAAGAGTTAAATTATCCTTAAGCCTTTACCTTTGTGAGTGTTATGATGTGTTTTACAAACCATTTAGTAAAACATCAAGGTGCAAGTAGTTTAATCAACTTCAGGCACTTCAAAGTATCACCATATTTGTTCTGATGAACCAGGAGGAAGCTCACTTGGTGTCCAAGAGTTTTCTCCTCTCCTCTCAGTCTCCTATCACAGATTTGGAAGGGCAGTTCCTCATCTGTGGAAGGAGATTACCATTGTTTCCCCCATCTGATCTACTATAAGAAGAAATCTTCTAAAATGCAAAACATTCAGATTATTCACAAACTAGTTTTTTTAAGACAATGGAAACTGTATGACAGAATTTTATGTGTACATGTCCATGGAATTAGCCTGTAATAAACATTTTCCAGTCTTGTGTGGAAATTAAAGTCTGAGTATTCCAAAATTAGATTATATACTTTTCTAGAAAGAGCAGCTATTCTAGAAGGCTTTCAGAATGGCAGAATAGTCCCTGAGGGCACTAGATTCATATTACATGCAGAGATCCTTTAAGCAGAGTTTTCAGCAGAATTTTCAACACATGATATGAGAATCAAACCAGTGTTTCTGAGACATTCGGATACTTTCCTGCTGTTAACAAGTTTTCGATAATTTGAAGTTAATAAAGCAAGAAGAACATAAAAAGTAGGATGAGTAGAAGAAAAAAGAAGTTTTGCCATGCATTTTTGTTTAAATGTTGAATTGTGAACTACTTGGCACTATCTGAAATGTGTCATGACCTTCACAAGATTGGGAACAGACTTTGTATGTATTCTTCTCACACTGATTAGTGGTAAGGATTTTACAATATTTAGTTCAAGTACTCCATTATGAAAAGTGGCATCTACAAAACCTGCTATATCAGCTGCACTATGTGCCCTACAGAAACAAACAAAACAAATATCTCCTTTTGAATCTGCAAGCAAATTTTAATTAATATTTTTTTCATCATATGTCAGAAAACTGGCCTTGGTTAAGTTTGAAAGCATGTATACCTATATTCCACCTGTCTAGACCTTGTGTGCACAATGAAGCCATTTATATAAACAGCTGTTGATACAATGCATCATCCCAGGACTCAGTGGCAGACTTTCAACCTGTTTCTCTCAGACTCCTTTCCCTATAAAGCAGTTCAGTGCTTACTGAAACCACATGAATCTTTTCCAGATCCTTCCAACCCCAGACTGGTCTATATTAGTCCATCTGCAGACTCATGTCCGGCTTTGTTTCATTAAGGCTTCTCCACTCTCCCCTGGAGGCATCAACTGCCAGACATCCCAAAGTCTTGTGATGCTATGGCTTAAATATACAGCTTTTGCTTACAGAAAGCTTTACCTCTTTGCTGTCACAGCCTCATGTGTTTTGTTGGAATGAGATAAAGTGGGCAGGCACAGAAGACAAACTGGTGATTTCTAGATCACGATATCCAAAAATTCAAATCTAATAGCTACTGCCATGGTGATTGTACCAGTATCTCATCACATCCTCCTCCTCATGAAAAAAATATTATCTCTGAGAAGATCGCTAATTCTAGGGGGAAAATTATGTGAAACCTTTTCTCACAGAAGACTCATCTTGCTTCCCCAGTAAAGGCTATAAGACTTCCCTGAATTAATTCTACTTTGAAATAATACACACCCTTTAGGGAAAATACACTCAGTCTTGATTTTCAGCTTCCCAGTGAAAAGAAAATTTCTTAAAACTTTGAAAGTTATTCAATTAGTTACTTACTCTTGCAAGCCCTTTCCCACAGACTTTGTTGAGAAGTTTATGATGAGATTTTGAATTGAGAGAAAGAGGGAGACAGAGAAAGAGAGAGAGAGAAGTTGTTTGCTGAGTGCTGTAGTTCAGTTCTTGGTGTGGATCGGAGTGGATGGTTGTCAATTTATTGAGGGTGGCAGGTGAATTTCAGTGCTGATGGGGTAATGCCTGCTGGAGGGGATAATTTGAATTCTTCACACACTTGCAGATTTCTAAATTAATTGTAGCCAGCGAGGGAAGAGAGTTGGGCAGTGTTTTAGACAGCTCAGCAAAAACAGCCATTCAGTGTGCTACAGAAGGAAGATGCTAGGACATTTAAAAACAATTCTAAAAATCCTGAAATATTTGAATATCATTAAGATATTCTGTTACTATTTGCTTACATACTGTTTGTTAGGTTCTGACAATCTCAGAAAGTGATTCATCAAGAAAAGACAGAATTCTAGAACAGGGTGAAAGGATATTTGAGAATGGGAATGCCATTTTATAAGGTTCTGGATTAATATTGTTTCAGTCAAGAAGACTAAATAGGATCAGCCTTAAGAATAAGAAAAGCTAAACTGAGTTGTATTTATATTTTCAAAAATTAATGTGGATCAATTGAAGTGGACGCTTTAAAGTGAAATTTGCTTTTTAAAAATATACCTTTAGCTGATGGAATGAATATGAATTTTCTCAAACTGAATATTCTTTAGATTGGAAGAAAGAAGAAATATTACTTTTCATGAAAAATTGCTTACAGAAAAAACTACAGTGGCAAGCATATATTAAAAAAATAAACCTTAGAATAGATATGATGATGGTCAGTTGCAGAATTTTAAAGCAAGTAAGGAAGTAGCTCTTGATAAAAATGGAATTTGTATTGCAGATGTTTCTCATACAATCATCACCTTTAAACAGTGTAAAAACATACTGTTATTTCTTACCCGTAGAAAGGTAAAAAACATTGCCAAGTTTCTAAAATTAGTTCTACTTTAGCTGTCATACAGAAAAACAGCACAACAATATGAGAGTGCTTCTTCCATGATGTCCACCACCTACTGGAAGATCTCAGCTGGAAATATCTTGTGTATCTGTTCTGATTTGGAACAGGATGGACTAGAACGATGAATCCTAAACAGTTTGGGTAACATCAACCATAGTCTGATTTTTTTTTGTTTACTATAAATGGGTCACGGGTTGGAGGTTTTTTGGGTTCCTTACTTGCAGTTCTGAGGTACCTTAATCTGTAGAAGAGCTTGATGTTTGCAAAATTTAGAATTCATTTGATTCCTAGCTCTGTTTTGTCTCTTTTTTAACGATGTTTTTCCTAAATTTTTGTGTTGTTTTTTTTTTTTTTTTTGTTTTCAGTACAGCAAAACTTATACTGCTCCTTTTTCCTAAGGTTTTTTCCTCTCAGTAGGAGCTGGGAAATACAATATTCAGATTGTTCATTAACAATTGTTAACTCAATTACTACAATAAAATAATTTTTCTTGTTTCTAAGACCAAAACTGGAAAAAAAGGTTTAATTTTTCTCTGAATCCTATATATACATACAGAGATAAACGGTTATAAGCACCCTTGTCTTTAATGCACACAAGATCTGTTCTCACTTGCACTTTGAACCTCTGAAAAATGTATACATGCTTTTGGAAATTTGGATTTAATTGCTGAATGGGTAAAACTAAGTCTAATTTTGCCTCTAGTTTATGGTAGACCAAGTCTAAAAAACATAGGTTAAACTAAAAACGAATGGGTATCAAATAAACTGCTGCTTGGGATGCTTAATATTGTATTCACAGGATTAAGATACCAATGACATTGCTATGAGAATACAGGACCTGTGATAATTATTAATTGCAAATGCAATTTTCAAAAGGTACAAGGTTACTTCTATTTCATATTAGCCTTCTTAATTTCACGGAAGACCATGTCTTTTGGAAGAAGAAAACAGAAAAGCATACACATACAATTTTCCCTGGCCTTTTCTGCTACTGTGGTTCTATCTACATGAACTAGAAAACCAATGTATTTATAAAAAAACCTCAACCTCTAAAATGTCTGAACTTTGCAAACATTACCAGACATATGTGTAAGGAAATGATTTTCTTTAAGCAAGTCTTTTTTTAATACATATAAAATACATATACAAGTATGGATAAATCCTAATCTTATTGTTGGTTGGTAGTGACACTTGATTGAGTTGAGCTGGGTACTGAGTGCTCTAAGCATCCATCTGAACCTATGGCTACTGAGAGCACGCCGGAGTTCACAGCATCACGTCCTAATTAAGGTCCAGAAATTGTTCTACTACATTTTAAAATTGCAAAACACATGGCCATAGCCCATAGGGGAGCTAATAAAAGATAATCCTGTGGCTTTCTTTGAAGCAATTACTCTATGTCCCCTTCTGCCTGCAGGAATCACCTTGTCACATCCCTCACATGAATCAATCTACCACTTCCCCTTCCCCCCTTCTATTTTTGTAATTCTGCCCTTTAACAAAAATAGAGTTTAGAGGATGACATAAAAAGGAGAGTTGCAGATGTACTGAAATATATTCAGTTTTTTTGCTGCTTGCAGGAGGCTTACAAACAGCTGGTGAGTTAGTGTACTGCAAGCAAAATAGACATCAAATGATGTATAAGGATGTTTTTGTCTTTATGAAGGTAGGAGGCTAGCCTGAGTTGGTCATATTCTGTCACTAATCTACACAGACATTGTTTCAAGGAAAAGAAATATTTTACCTTGGAAATTATGTGTCTTTATTATAGCAAGCAAGATAGTTTCCTCTATATCTTCTGTCTTTTTTCCTTCACCGTAACATCATTGTCAGGAGTCAAATGCTATTAATTCCGATTCTGAATTCACCTTTTCTTGCTAATAAGAGATTGCTAATATAAGATTTGAACTCTATACAGAAAAGCTACTGTATTCATCTGTTGTGATCCATGCTAAAGCAGAATTAATGAAAGATATTTGATCATTGTTGAAGATGAATTTAAAAAAAGTAAAAATGTTTAGCCAGTATTGTTGTTACCTGTGCAGCTATAGGGCACTATCTGGTTTCATTTGAACCACATATACCAGAGGAAAATAAGGACAGGTGTAATTTGCATAAATTATCGAAGAGAATCATTAGAAACAAGCATGTATAAATGGCAGTGCTAGGTTCTGATTGATCCCTGCCCTCTCTGTGGCAGAGTCATCTCCCACAGGCATTTTCTGAAGAAGTGCTGGAAATGAAAGTGGGAAACATTAATTATAGATCAATATCCCATGGAAACTCTTCTACTGGACCAGCATTTTCAAAGCTGGAGAATAAGTCAGAAGCTAAAATAGTATGGGATAGAGGACAAGCTATTTTCTGTACTGCCTTTTCCTTTTCATCATTAAGGCCTCTGATCAGATACATTTATTATGTAGCTGAATTTATTGTGTTCATTGAAAAACAGTGGCTGAATTGGCTGAACTAAAATGTTGTCCTTCTTCCTCATAAAGAAATCATATAAGTCACAGAATTTACTTCCTTTCTTTCTTAGCTCCATGGGCTCCTTGCAGATGTTATGAGGTTTTTCTTTTAAATGTTTCGTTGTAGTATTTACTTTTGTTTTCATTCCGCCATGTGGACCAAATAAAGTAATTTGGGAAGGACAGTATTACCATTTTTTGTTCATTACATTTTCTTTTTGTCTCTCCCTGGGAAATGACAAACTGATATGATACATCAATTTTGTATTTATAAAATCTGTGCTCATCTTCCATCTACAGATTTCTGCGGGAAAACATAAATCAGATTTTTCAAAGAGCTATAATAGTAAATATCACAAATCTTAGACCAGTCAAAAAAAGGAAGTGTTTCTAAAATATGCGATGACATCCAGCAAGGAAATGAAGGACCAGAAATTTTGCATCTTACATATCTGACTTTGAAAAGCAGAAGGAAAAAAAGAATATTTTCAATTTGAAAGTGGATATAGCATATATTTATATATTTACATTTAAAAACTCTTTTGACTGTGGTAAACAAACATACTGTGCTATAGAAGTTTATGTTGCTAATAGTCATGACATCATTAATTGCTTAAAAATACATAGAAAGAAATAAAAGTAGAAGTGGTATTCATCCAAATAAAGGAGCTAACTGGTTCAGTTAAATACCTCCTGTTTCCACTGAAGACAGCTTTGCTCTTGACTTTGGCATAGCCAATTGGTTTTCTACAGACACAAATTTTTTAACACTGCTTATGTGTGGTTAGGTATGAATTTACCTGCAATCTTATCTGTAAAGGTTTAGTAAAAAACCTATGAAGTATAAATCAACAAAAAATATGCATTGTGCTTTTGCATTTCTATTCTTTTGCTTTAATGCAGTTTTAGTTTAACCCGTAATATATGAATATTCATGATATTGATATCTATTCAGGAAACATTTATGTAGATATTTAGTGGATGTTTCTGTGATTCAGACTATGATGTTTCTTATGTTTAAAAAATGATAAAACCCCTGTTATAATGAAGAAAATTAAATATAGATAATATGGATTAAAAAAAGTTTGTTCAAGTCACATTTCCTTTCGATATTTAGGTTGCATTTCATCTATTTCAGTGTTGTAAATTGAAACTGCATAAATTAGAATAGTAAAGTTATTTTATCTAATGGATTCAAATACCAAGTGCCAAATATGGTTTGAATAATCATTTCCCCGAAGGAACTTTGTAGATTGACCTTTTCCTTTTATTACAATGGACTACCTTCCCACAAGCCTTTTTAAAGTAGCACACCACCATCTGTTGGTACATTATGTATTTATGTATTTCATACATAAATGTCTTAGAACAAAGTTTTAGTACTTTTATTAAAATTATTTCAAACAACCTATTGGGATATATAAAAAGGAAAGTGATCATCACTGTACTTTTGGTCAATACACTGCTGGTTTTGTTTACTTGACAGCGTGTAATTTATAAGTGCACCATAGAAGACAGACATACCAAATAACCAAGATTTCTTACTTCAGTTTTATAGTAGTATGCAGTTTCTGTTTCTGGTGTTGCTGCTGCTGCTAATGATTTTACAGCCCATGAGGAAAAATTGTATATTTTTATTAAGTTTTAGTGATGTGAATGCCTCCCTTTTAAAGTACATGGTTGCCTGCAATGATATTCTCAGACCCTAAAAAAATATGTGGTCATTTCCAGCTACTGCCAACCACTCGGAGACTTTGCTGCTTGTAGAATGGCGATTGAAGCAGTGAGGCAGTCCTCATGAATTCGTGATTAAATGCATTGCTTTGATTGTTTAGAATATGTGTGTAAGGGGAGATAGGCTTTCTCTTGAGAAATCTAAACCAGAAGGAACAAAAGTTCAAGCAAGTACTAAGCTGTAGGATCTAAGCAGCAAAGTCTCTTTCTTTAGTTGTTCAGTTCGTTGCTTGCTTTCTTTGTAATAAACAGCTCCACCCTAAAATGTTGTGATGCTAAGCATAGTCAAAATTATGGCATCAATATATATTTGGATTAGACCAAAATAATCAGCTTGCAGGTGAGGTATTGCAAAGCTGTAGGGGTCAAAGATGCTAATAACAAGGCAATGACAAGGTGGGGTGATCTTCTGGAGTGTGGTGAAAGACTCACTTGGAACTCTTGCCTTCTTTGATATATCACCAAACAGCAATTGCATTTATATAGCAATTGATGTCTTCAAAGCCTTGTCTAAATGCTTGCAATGCTGTGATGAGGAAAGTTGGGAGGAGGCTTCAGTCATTTTTGCTACCAAAAAGTGAGTGATGATTTTCCAAGGAACTCCTCATGGGCCTTTGGTTCAACCAGAGTTGCCCTGACTCCAGGCTCATCATTATTTTTGCTACATGCCCATCACCTTGATCTGGTCAGTTGTGTTCTGGGATCCAGGCATCTGAATGAACTCCACGAGTTCATATAACGAGCCACAGAGAACCATAAAAGAAAAAGAAAAATCTCAACCTGGGAAAGATCAAGGATGTTCCAAGTAAGAACATGAGTAACCTCTCAGAAGATACACAGAGAGGGACAGAAAGAGGCAAAAAAAAGTAAAAAAATTGAGTCTTAAGGGGACTGGAGATTATGGAATCTTGTGGGAAATCTCCATTCCCCACAATATTATGGTTATCAAAGAAGTAGACAACAATTCTTTCTAAATGTATACCATTGTTTAGCTATCAGGCAAAAAGTTGCAAAGTTGCACCCATGTTCTTTGTTAGTTTGAAATTCATAAACCAAAGGTGTTATTGAGTAGGTATTGTGGAAAGAGAGCTCTGTCCAGCCCTCTTCCCAGGACCATATCCAGATGGTTTTTGAATATCTCCAAGAATGGAGGCTCCACAGCATCTCTGGGCAACCTGTTGCCAGTGTTTGACCACCCTCAGAGTAAAAAAGTGTTTCCTTAGACTTGAGAAGGAACTTAATGTGTTTCAGTTTGTACCCAAAACCTCTGGTCGTGTTACTGGGCACTGCTGAAAAGGGCCTGACTCCGTCTTCTCTGCTCCCTCTTTTCAGTTATTTGTGTACATGGATAAGATACCCCTGGATCGTTCTCTTCTCTAACCTGAAAAGTCCCAGCTCTGTCTTTCTTCTTAGGAGTGATGCTCCAGTCCCTTATTCATCCTCACGGCCTTAGAAGTTTCTTTTTATTCCTTTTTTTTGGAAGCAGTCAGGAAAGATTCAGACAGACTATTCAATACAGCATTCTTCTCCTTGCAGAGTGCTTAATATTTTTCTAGAAGCTATAGAAATTCTAGTAAGATGCAGAAAGAGTGTCCTTTAACATGAGCTATATGATTGAGTATTTACATCTAGTAGAACTGTAAATTTTATTTGTGGAAGTATTTCCACTGGTCTGGGTCTCTGCCAGACTTTGCCAGAGATTTCTATTAGTGATTGAAGAAAATTCCCCTGAGCAACTAATGAATAAGGTCCACATTCTGAAGTCAGTTATAAATGTGTTACAGGGAATGATCAAGGGTTTCTTTCCAGGCCGGGGATTTGTGTCAGAGTTGTTATACCACTAGCCCACTCTCCGCACAGACAGTAGTAGTGAGTAAACAATGTAGCTTCTGCATTTGGAGCTGGGTAGTGTCTTACCCCTGTTCCAAGCATATTTCAGCCCATGAAGGACAGTGCTATATGCAGACCCTACATCTGCTGCTCGCCGGTAGATTCCCATCTGCCTGGGATCTGCAAGTGGCTCTGGCCTGGTGCTCCTGACGGCTCTTTTACACCTCCCACTTCTGCTGCTCTCAAGCTACGTTGGTTTTCCCATGTATAAGTGTGGCAGCAAAGGAAATTATTTAGAATATTTAAGCTAAACTCAAATTATAAATGAGAGGAATTCAGCACGCAGTTTTGAATACATTTTGCCTTTTTACTTTTGTCGTTCCTTGTACTCTGAGTTTGAATCAAAGTCACTTACAAGGCAGAGCTTCTGGCCTTGGGCTGCAGTCTTCATTCTTGAGCTGCCTCCCACTGGGAACAGGAGTACCCTTTTAAAATTATCTCTGTCACCATCCATGTGAGCGGGGAAATTCCAGATTGTCACCTCTCTGCTGACATGCAGTATCATGTATTGGTAAATCTGGTTTTGTTCTGTTGGACACTAATATGATAAGATTGTTCAGTTTCACATCTATTTTGTAGCTAGAACACAGTAAAAACCAGAAGGCAGATACATAATGGAACAGTGGAGGTGCCTCAATTAATTTTGAACTGACCAGCTGCAGCAACACTGAACTCAGTGAAGCCAAATTTATTTCCCTCTGTGACCCACTGTGAGGTCAGTTCTGCTACTTCTAGTACTGTATCTAAGTATTTACTGTAGTGCAGGCTGCAGCCTAGGCATTCCACAGATTTGTCTGAATTATTAAGTCCCTGCTACAAATTTTCTAATCCCCAGTAAAGATTACCACCATTAATGTGTCTAAGACTGTGCTAGTGCCACATGTTAATTGTTTCTTGGGGGGTTGTCACAATAAATGACAAGAAAATAAGTTGGTCACTTTCTAGTTTACTTCAGTGGAGAACTAAATTTTTCAAGTTGGTGTTTTGACTTTTTTTTTCTGCCATGTTCATAGTGATAAAAAAGATAATTGCTTGGTCTGAAGGCGCTTCCTGCTATTTAAGATCTTTTTCACACTGCTACACAATTTCCAAGAAATTGATTTGTTTGTGAGCTTCAATGTATTCTGAACACGCAAGCTGGTTTTTTGGTAAAGAATTAGTTATCTCAACTTAAAACCACGGGTACTAAACCAATCATGACCAATGAACTTCTGTTTTATCTATCATAATTCTTATTTTCATCCTGTAGACATTACTGACAGACTAGGTTAGACTCTCCTGGACTATGTGTTCTTATGTGCTTTTATTTTGGAAGTATTTTTATTACTAGATATATGCCATGCACCATGTACTCATTGACATCAGGATATTCTGTTTAGAAGAGAAAACACCACCAATGAGGAACTGGTGGCACTGGAGACAAGAGGAAGGAAAAACATCAGAAGATTTCATATAATGCTCTGTGTAAACACTTTGGTTTATTTCTGTCTATCTGTCTATCAAGTTGTCACTGAAAAGTCAGTATTAGCTGCCATAGATAGGTCTGTAATTAAAACACACCATTAAACATGATTATTTGACCTAAATTAAGAAATAATTTGGTCATATGGGTACTAATTCCAGAGCTAGTTTATTTATCCTTACTGTAGTTAAAGCCTTCAATTGCTTTCAAAATTACATCTGCGCTTGAACTACTAAATGCTGTGGTGATCAGTAAGTTAGATTCATAAATGTATGCTTTTTGAAAATATAAAGCTCCTGAATTACTCAGACACTTTAAATCATTTCACTTTATAGTGTCTTTGGTGGAAGCGTATTAAAAAACAGAAGTCAAAATATTTTGAAATTATGAAATATCACAGTTTTACTCAGTGCAGATAAGAATTCTGTTTGCAGATAAAATCTAAAAAAGGAACAGGAATACATGAATAATAACGATATGCAGCTGCACTACTGAAGATGTTTATGAAATTGTTTTGATCCTTGCTTTATTAGACTGATTTACTACGCCTTCAGGTTCATAGAACATAATTGTACTGTAGCTTATACTATGTACTGTCATTCAGGAACATTAATAATTTGTTGCTAAGCTTTCTTCTATCTTAGAAATCAGTAATCTCTCTGAAACTCTGATTATCCTAATAATATTCTTGTTAATCTTGAATGATGGTACATGGGTTTTCTTTGTTCTTAATAAGAGTTTGGTGTCAACATACTGTTTTTAAGATCAATCTGTCTTCCTAAACTAGCAAAGATCTGAATGATTAAAATCCCTTGGTGTGTTTAATACACTTTAAGTTAGCCCATTCTTTAGAGGAGAAAAAAATACAGCCGTGTGAGAAAGTGCTGTCTGTTCCATAGCCAGATGAGCCATACAGCATAGCATAAGTAGCAGTTACAAACTAAAAAGAAAGATTTTTTCATCATGTCAGAAAAAACCCCCAAACCCTAGATGTCTAGTCAATGACCTTGAAAATCTGGAAGGTGCTACAGCTCATATGCTGAGCACTTACAGATTCCATGGATGCCTGCAAGTGTCAGGTCCTCAACAAACTCCTATTGTGTCTACAGATTTAATCACCAATGGATTCTGTTTATAATTTTCTTTACAATTATGAAAACAGAAATTAGGGTGAAGAAACTTTTCTGATGGAGAAAATGTGCAAATCATGGGTTTAAAATTTTAAAATGAATAGATGAACGGGATGTAAGTCTTGAAATTCTGTTACTGAATAAAAATACACTTAGGCTAATTTTATTTCTGTTTTTTCTGGTTTTTTGTTTTTCTTACAAAAATGAAATATTTGGGTGTCCGTGTTCTTCTGAATTACTCCTAACACTTCAGCTAAACTCCAGTGTTTGTTAATAGGCCAACAATGGGAACTAACATAGAAATATAGTGCAACCAGATGCTTAGTAAAGATAGATTTTAGCTTCAAGTTTTCTGGAGGTTAATGCAGATAATGAAATATGATTAAGCAAAAGAGATTTCTTCAGTTCATTTTTAAAATAGTAGAAAGAGTGACTCACATCAGAAAGTTCAAATACATAAAAGGCTGTTTCAAAGGGGAAATGAATAATTGGTTCCCTTTACCTGTAGCAGGCAAAATAAAAAGTTACAGGGTTAAATTCTAGTAAGAAGGATTCAACTCTAAAACAAACTTCACAGCAGTAGGATGCTAAAGCACTGTACTAGAGAGGGAAGTGGTGAAACCTGTTGTCTTCCAGCTGTGTTTTTCTGTGGCTACATGAGAGGTAGCATGAATCTCATTTTGCAGCAGGACAAGAAAGCCCTCCCCAAAAACTTGCCTTGAAGTAGCAGTATTTTATCTTCTTAAATTGTGTAAAGGAGTGAAACATATGACTTATTTGGAGTCTGTGCAAAGGGTCCCTGTTGGCATCCCAAATATTACATGTTAGCTGGATCTACTTCACTATTTCTCTGTTCCAAGACTGATGATTTCCTCAGGATGAGGCTCGCCGAGACATTGCCATTGCTGCAGTACATTAAGGCAGACTAAGTCTAATTTCAGTAGAGGGGAGGGGAAAATTCTTCTGGATATAATTTCTTTTATAACTTGCCTTGAAAATACAAGTCAGATAGAAAATGGTTTTCTTTCATTCCCCTGCTCAAACTGTTTGTTTTCCTCTTCTTTGTTTTGCCCACCTATATATTTTGGGCTTTAAGTTAAGCTTCTCCTCTATATTTCACTGCATTTGGGCTATATGCAATAGAATCTGAGGTGCATATTACAGATATATGGTAATCTGAGCCAAGGTCCTTCAAAATTTTCTGTCCTTCCTGCAGAAAATTACAGAACCACATTTGCTGTCTTTTTTCTTGTTTCACAACCCTTTCTCATAAGGAGAGAGTAAAGAATTTTGTAACACCCAGATGCTACTAGCTCTCAAACATTCTCCAGCCTGGAGGTCAATTTGTCTGAATTTTCGAAAAGAAACTTACTATCAGAGTGTCATCTGACTTTCCAGTATGTTGGCTGTGTCTTCTAGGCTGTGTCTTCTAGGCTATCTTGAAGGCTGAGGGAAGACCCAGGTGGTCTACTTCCTTTGTTCAGTGATTGGGGGTGGCTTTCAGACATCCTGTATTTAACTTGTGTGTGAGACTTCTTAGATAAGGAAAGGTTTTACTGTCCTCTCCTTCTGTTTCTGAGCCAGCTCTCTTTTCCTTTTCTGCCAAGTGTCTCTGCAGTGGCACTCTGCTAGATTCCAGTTTGTTCTCCCTGCTCCACTTCTCCCATAAGCAGTAGTCCCCAAGATATTTTTTCTGTCTCCGTCTTAATAGCTTTTCTAATTCAGATATTGGAAGGTTTAACTTCTGGCAAATTTTCTTACTTGTAACTCCATACCTCTGACTCCTTCATTTATGCCACAGTGGGGATGGTTTTGTGTGGTGATAGGTGACCTCCCAAGCCTACCAAGTAATTTTGTCTGCCCTTAGCCCCTGAGAGCTTCATAAAACGCCCTGCTCTGTGTCTGCATACCAAGTTCTTGCTGAGAAGGTGGCAAGAAGGTGGTATCATTTTACATAACTGTGACGTGCTACTCAGAACTATTTTTCTTCACTTACTATTTGTTTTGATATCACTGACTTGAGAAGATGAATATAAAAATAACACCATTCTTAAATATACTCATTGTAAATATTAATTCAGAGTGACTCTACATACTACATTGAAATCAATCCACTCTGGGTCAAACTTATTTAATTCTTAGTTCCATGGTATGTTTCCACATATTACATTGTTCTTGCCAACATTCAGACTCTGTCTGGCCTTTCAGAGCTATCTTCCAATAATGGAAGGAAGAACAGACTTCGTCTGCAAGGTGACACATAAACTAAATTATTTCTGTAATGACCCAAATCTTGCACACACTTAATGGACACAAGTTCTCCCTTAAAGCTGAAAAGTGCAAGAAGGTAAGAGTATGTAAAGTTGGATGTTAGGTACTGATTGTAGCAGTTCATTTATACTGGAAATAAGAGCATTTTCCTATCTGTTAAACAATTTTTTGTTCTTATTCTGAATGGTTCCTGTATATAGAGATAGTGTGAAGGTGAAAGACTTAAGTCTGAGTCTTAATCCTTTCTACACCTCCCTGTGGTGTTGTATCTCCCTGTTGTGTGGAGTTCACAAACAGCTTGTGGGTTTGATCCCTGTGGGCCATTCACTTAAGAGTTGTATTTGATGATCCTTGCGGGTCACTTCCAACTCAGAATATTCTGTGATTTTGTGATTCTGTGATTGTTGAGGTTGTGTGTGAACTGCATAGGTAAATGTGTGTTTAAGGTAAACATGTTTAAATTAGAAATATCTGAACTCATATCCTGAAGATTTCCGTAATCTTTAATGCCAGTTTGATCTTTTACTTACACTGAGCCAATGTTCACCTGTAATACACATTTGGTGTTAGTAAAGTGAACCTTAATAATGAGTTCATTCCTCAGGATCATCTTGACTGTGTTTATGAAAGGAGAGTGCACCATGACCGTGGTTAACCTGCAACAAAACTGAAACGGTGGACTCTGCAAGATAAATTTAAAACTGAAATTAGATCCATAGGTTGGTGTTAGGCTGCATGTAAACAGTGTATATACAAACAGATAAAAACCCAGAAGTGTTGTATGAGGCAGAGAGAGCCCACAGAACACTATAAAGTGCAGTGGGTGGATAGCATTCATTAATGTAATGATTCAGAATCTGTGAATTGTGATGTGGTATATTTGAAAGAGGTGGCGGAATCAATTTTTAATTTTTTTTTGTTAAAGAATAGAAGATTGGATTTATAGGGTCACAAATATTTTGTTACTGAGGGGAGTGAAACTGCAGCAATACTTTTTAATTGGGTCTTGTAGACTGGCAATCTATGTACCTTTTGTTCTAGTGAGTACTTCCAGCCCTCAAATGAAAAGACATTTTTAAAGCTGTGTCAGTGCCCTCGCTTCCTCAAAAGTCTTTCACTGTTCTCTTTAGAGTCTTCATTTTGAGAATACATAGAAACATTATGATAACTGCAGATACTTGTTTATGAAACATTGCCTCAAGAGGACAGCATGTTTCAGAGGGTTTGTCCAAGTGTTCTTAAGATAGTGGCTTTAATCCACGAAGCTTTCAGTAATTTGGACCTCACACTTGTACACAGTTAAGAACATAAACAGCTGGCATTAAATCCATCTTGATTTAAAAAGGCGATTCCTCTTATCAGAGAGTTCTCTCTAAGTGAAGGCAGACTCTGCTACTTCACTCTCCTGAACACCTGCTTTTCCTATAAATATGTGATTTTGATATTCTTCTCAGAAAGCTGAATGTCTCCCTACCCTCTCTTTCATATTCTTCGAGAGACAATAACAATATAGTGTAAATGTGTGAGAGGTATTGTGGATTTATTATTGTAGATGGTGAATATTATTATGTGCCCTGCGGGCAGTCAATTGTATGTGGCATATATTGTAGATTTATATTTTGTCTGCTTAAAACACTACTTGAAGTGCCCAGAGCCAGGGTTAGGTGCTTAAGTTGTAGCTTCAAATAAATAAATAAATACATTAAATAAATAATTGAAGCAGGCAGTTTCAGATAATAAAGAGAGATTGCTTCTGGGTAGAAAACCCTGTAAGTCTTACAGCAACAGAATCTTTAATAAAGAAGGTTAAATACAATCCCCGAAGAATTTCTTATCTGCAGATAAAATAGGTAAAAAAAACCCAACCACCAAAACTAACAGGACTTATACTTGGTGAATTAGAAGCTTCTTTATGTATGGTATAAAACTAATTGCTAGGGAGCATTTTATTTACCTCTAATTTCTATTTAATAGCCACTGCACTTGTCATTGCAGGTATGGTTACAAAAGTATGGCTACCTTCCACCAACTGACCCCCGAATGTCGGTGTTGCGCTCTGCAGAAACCATGCAATCAGCTATAGCTGCCATGCAGCAGTTCTATGGCATTAATATGACAGGAAAAGTGGACAGGAACACAATTGAGTAAGTAACCAGTACTGAACTGCTCTTGACTTTTCTGTTTCAAGCACGGTAAAATAGAGCTGGGAAGCAGCAGTGTAACCGGAGTATCCAAATAGTGTTGCAGCTTCAGATGGGGAATTAAATTTTTTCTCTCTTTCCTTGCCTTTTCATTTTCTTCATCTACTGTATTTCATGGTAGCAGGTCATCACCTGCTTAATTGCTGTCTGCCTTTGGGCGAGTGATTGTAAACAAGATGTTACAGGGTTACCCAAAGAAAGGGTCAAAAGGTTATTAATGCGGAAGGGAAAAAACGTATTTGAACTGTCAAGAATCCAGGAAATGTTTCACAGCTGAAGGAGTCTTTTTTTACTAGAAAATCTTAGTGTAAATTTCTTTATTATCATTGAAAAAAAAAAGTTTGTTACACTCTACTGGCTCATTTGTTTAGTGTTTTCCAGTAACAAAAAAACAGGTGTGGTCATTTTAACATGCAGAAAAATTGAATTATTTTTGCATGCCCTTTGCAATTCTGAAGTTGTTTCAGGCTCTCAGTGTCTGATTTTGGTGACAGAATGGACACAGAGAAACTTTGTAAAACAGACCTATTATAGGACACTTTCAAGCAACTCTCTACTATGCCAAATTTTAAAAACATGCCAAAAAATTTAAAAAACCCAGCAACTATTAATGCACAATTAAGAAAATGTATCTGGGATTAAGACAGCCGGACCAGGGCAATGATTATGCTCCTGTACTTCACATTGGTGGGGCCACTCTTCGAATCCCATGTTCCGTTTTGGGCCCTTCACTGCAAGAAGGACATTGAAGTGCTGGAGCATGTCCAGAGAAGGGCAACAGAGCTGGGGAAGGGTCTGGAGCACAAGTCCTATGAGGAGCAGCTGTGGGAATTGTGGCTGTTTAACCTAAAGAAAAGGAGGCTCAGGGGGACCTTATCACTCTCTGCAACTACCTGAAAGGAGGTTGTACCCAGGCGGGAGTCAGCCCCTTCTCCCAGGTAATAAGTGACAGGACAAGCCTCAAGTTGCACCAGGGGAGGTTTATATGGATATTAGGAAATAGTTCTTCACCTAAGAGTTGCCAAGCATTGTAACAGGCTGCCCAGGGAAGTGTAGATGTGGCACTTGGGGACATAGTTGTATGGTGGATTTGGCAGTGCCATGATAATGGTTGGAAACAATGATTTTAGAGGTCTTTTCCAACTTAAACTATTCTCTGATTCTCTGATTTGAAGTGCTTGTTGGACTCATTTCAGTTAAATTATGATAAAGATTATCTTGTGATTTTAGAGAAACTTACTTTGCTTGGAAAGCAAGCAGTAACTAAATAGTGCTGTCACTGCATATTTAACATTTGTTTCAGTGAAATACGCTTCTACTGCTCGAAAATGCTTATTGGGGGGGGAAAACCCTCCTTCATTTCCAATTTACCACCCCCAACTTGATGTGTCATCTTTTGTTATTCTTTTATGGTAAAGTAGCTGACATTAATGATTTTTCTATCATTTAGAGTTTAGGGAAGAGACTACACAAAATGCTGGCAGGATTGGAAAAATCATTTTATTCCACTGACACATACTCTATTGCATTGAAAAGCAATAAAACAAAGCAGATTTTGTGGCTGCCCTCAGGGGAGGTGAGTTGATCACACATCCCTCAGTTTAGGAATTTAAAGGGCCTTAGACCATGCAGTGCAATAGCAGTAAATGCCCTGTGAGAGAGCCATGCTCAAAAGTATGTTTATGGTCCATTCTGCAGGGTGAAGAGTGTGCTCTTCATACAGCTTCAGTGATTGATCTTTGAGGAGAGAGTGCTGCTATGCCAGTAACTAGTACCCTTTCAAAGACACGTTAGTGGCAGCTTTCTAAGAGACAATATGTTTCACTAAAAGTAGAATAGTCTGTTCATAGCAGCACAGAGGAGACAGAAAGGGGTAACCCAAGAGAAAGCAGAGGCCAACTCTTAGTTTAGAGTATCAGCTGGAGAATTGAAAAAAAACCAAACCAACCAAATATTCTAAATTGAAATGGAGGTGGTTAATGTTGCTAATTTGGCATTTTGGCCAGCAAGATTTTCTTCACTTCTGCAATGTAAGAGATGAAGAAATCCATCTATGCAGCAATCCAAAACATTAATCTTATAAAGTGGTGAATATTGAGTCTTTGAGATCTTTTGATACATGATTTTCTTCTGCACAAAGATACATTAATACACTGCAATACTTAGATACATGTAACTCATGCTAGATGAATGCTGCGTTTGCTTAGATATTTGGAGTTCCATTATCTTTAGTCAAGTTAGGAACAGAACTGATTCTTAAAGGCTTGTCACACATTGGTGTTGAAAAAACTAAACAACAAAAAACTCATTTTTAACTAAATTCTGGCCTCAAGATACCATCAGTTCTCAGCACTGAATATTCATGGGAGATATGACTATAAAATAAAGGGTAGCTTGCTTTTCAGTTGTTCATTTGTGGCATTATTTTGTACATTTTTGTACATTATTTTCCTTTTCGACTACACAGAAAGTATATATACTCTTTAGGTCAGAAATATGTGACAGTTTATAATTTGTTTCTCTGGGATTAATGTGCTGTAATCAGTAACAATGCTGGCATTACAAATAATAAATACAGCAGGAACCTCATAAAAATACGTTCTCATCTTGTGCATGAGGGTTTACCTGCTTCTTTTACACATCTTGAGAAGAGATTATGATGTGCTTCTTTGTCTCCAGAAGGACAAACGATTTAAAAAGTTGTAGTAGTAACTTGATAGGAGCCAACTTTGTGGGTATTAACAAAGAAAAAATGTCCTACAGCAGCAGCACCATCAAAAGTCTCCTGGGGGTATTTTGCTGCTCTGAAAAACAGATAATCCCTCAATGAGTATTTTGGTATGCATAAATATGAACAGTATTCATCTTCTCCCTACTATTCAGCATTCACTGGTTTTTGCTATTTTTTTTTCTCAAGTATCTTGAAAAGAATGATGCATTCTTATTGCTGGGGATAAGGAAGAGTGAGTGGTAGGAAGAGACATCCTTATAATGGTGTAAAATATGAGGGAGGTTCTGAATCCAAGTACCATGACAATGGCGAACCCAATGAAAATACTGTCTGACGTTTATATGGAGTGTCACATGTCACACGGTCAGTGTTTCATGAAAAAGAACACTTCTGAAACTGGACTCACTGTTGTCATTCCTGGTCTTCTGCATCCCTAAAACAAACATTGTAGAAAAAGACTAGGTGTTCTTTTCTTAAAACTACTATACATGTTTATTCCCAAAACTTGTTCTGCACTTTTGAGGATTACATTGCAAACTTCTTGATATACAGATGGAATGGTTGTGTATAGGATGCTGACTAAATCTGTGCAATAATAACAAAACTTTCACTTTATTCTAATGCTATCCTTTATAAATAAATGGCAAATGTGCTTATTTTATTGCTTAGATCAATAGCTTTTAGGTTAGCTTTTAACCAAGTTTATGCTCTCTGCTGTTTATATATTAACTATCAGTCACAAAGTTAAATCTGAGCTGTTTACATTGATCCAGTGGTTTATTTTCTTAGTAAATTAGTAAATTTTTTTGTACAAAAGTATACATAAGGTCTAGACCCTCAGCAAATATCCAATGAGTAGTCTTGAAAAGCAATCGTCAGGGCTGAAATGTAATCTTACATCACTCTTTGTTTTCTACTACTTAGCAAGTACCAATAACATCCTGTAATAGCAGGCTACAGTAGGTAAAAGCAAAGATGCTTAGAGAAACATACCTACTTCTCCTCACTAGAGGTTTAAGGATATAATTCAGTAGTTTTCTTAAATAGATGTCTGTAGTTTTTCCACCCACTAAGTTGAGTTGCAGTAAGTCAAGTTGAACCCTCCATTTTAGTTTACTTTTTTGCTATAAGTCTGCCCAAAATAACCCCAGACCCCACAGCAACAAAACCATTGTGCGACCTTAGCAGCAATTTTGATTAGGGATAAAGGCTTTTAACCAAAGGTATGGTTTTTAATGGTTTGGTTCTGTGTTAGGACAAATTTTTTTCCTGTAGGCTTAAAAAAAATAAGAGACAGAAAGAGATGTTTCCTCTTAACCACCAAAGAACAAAATATGGTTAGGCAAATGGCTTTAGGTAAAAGAAGTTCAGTTTCATCTCTCTTTCTGCTGGAAAAGCATCATGGTTTTGCTGCATATTTTTCTTTTAATCTTTCTAGATTTTTTGTGAGTCTAAAATGTTTAAATTTTCCTGACATATACAGCTCCTCAAGATTCAACCTGATGGAGTTAGAAGAGGAATGTGATGGGACATAGTGTACAGATAGAGAACATTAGTCAAAATTAAGCCTCGTTACTGAATACTTACAAAATATTAATTTTGAGGGGCTGCTGCAGAAAATATTTCTACAAGTTCAAAAACAAAGTGATGAAAAAGAGGCAAAGTCATTACATGTATGCACCCTTTTAAAATGAAACATATTTCAAAACATTTCAAAAACAGGTCAAAAAATTAAACTCCAACAATCAATCAGGAATGTGGAAGACCATGATCATATTATGTTAAAAGAATCTATATTTGGAAGAAAATAGAAATCAATGTTTTATTTTTCAGTTCTCCCAATGGAAGACCATATTATGCCCTAACTATCTGTAATGTCATGAGGTTTAGTAATTCTTACTAACAGAAGTTCTTCCTCCCAGTGAGTGTAAGAACAATTACTGTTGAAAAAAATTTAAAATAATAAAGAAATAAAAGGGAAATTTATGTGCCTGAAGCTGTTAACATTTTGCCTCATTTGTGTTCTAGAAAATACTGAGCTCCCTTACTAGTCATGCACTAGTTTGTTTAAAATTCTACTGCTAAACTTAGCTCAGCTAAGATCTAGGTGATAGATTTGGTGATGTTCCAACTCTTCAGCTGCAAATTGCATCTTTCCTTAAATTTTACAAGAAGATAATTTCCCGAAAGCTACTGAACCACTTGTGCAATGACTTCCATTTGATTTATATTTGGATTTATATTGTGTGAACTACAGTCCCAGACCTCATGTAAGAACAGTAAGAATATTAGTGGTCCAGACAGCATGACAACTTGGAACATCCCCTGCCTGTCCAAACTAATAAAGACAGAAGCATAATATCCTTGATAGGTACACACTACTTCAAAATCAGTGCAAGAGCAAATTGTGACTGCTTGAATTTCATAACATGTTATTTTGGGCCATGTTTTGTTTTGTTAAAAAAGGATTGTCAGTAGTTCTAGTAAGATAATACAATGTTGACTTTTGAATCCATGTTACCTGCTGTTCCTGACTTTTGGTATTAATTCTAAAGTGTTAAAAAATTTTTACATTAACAGGATTCTCTGTAAGATTATTGAATGTTTTGACTTGAGAGGTTATTTCAATAGCTTTGAAGATTAATTTTTAAATTCAGAATTTAGAATGTTTGCTCTTATCTGCCCCTAGCTTGCCAGTGAGCAAGCCCTGCTATTAAAATAGGTGTCCATCAGTTAAGCTAAATAATGTAAACTTTCTGGTGAGGGGGAAGACGTAATTTAATGACTTAAAAGTCATTGCCCTTGAAATGACACAGCTATAAGTGATACATTATATATTTTATACAATATCTTTGTACAATATTTCTTATAAAATATAATAGTTATTTGGTTTTGCTTTATTCCTTGCTTCTTGCTCTTGATGTAGGGATATCACCTTAAGGTGAGAACATTGATCTTTTGTTATGTTTATGTCTTTTTCTGTAATGTGCGTGTGCAGTTTCAACAGCATAATTTATATATACCCTGCCATTAAAATGCTGCATACTGATCTAACATGCACTGTGAAAAAGTATTACTGACAATGTGCCTAAAAGTTTTTTAATGTCTGAGCCAATTTTAATCTCATGAAGTATAAATATAACATTTTACTAAGAAAAATATTATTGCCCTTTGGTCTGTAACAGAGATTTGCTTCTTTCCATCATTTTCTTTCATTATTAGAGCAAATTAAACTTTTCAATAATATTTTATCCCAAAAAATCCCTAATGTCTACTTTTTTGAATTGGTATTTTATTTCAAAAACCAAAGGAACCTGAAGTAAAGTTGCAGGGTGTTTCAGCAAATGCTGGTGGGGTCAGGTTTTTTAGATTTTTTCAGTATGATCTTTGTAGGCACTAGAGAAAGACGATTGTTTCCCTTGCACATCAGCTGTTTTATGTGCCATGCATAAGTATTCTGACTAGAAATTAGAACAAATCATTCTATGTTTCTTATTTGAAACAGGTAATTGTGAACTTGATGTTTTCAGTTAAAGCAATTAAATTCATGAGGTTTTGGTTCCTCACTTGTGCTACTCAATAGATTTGTCACCCCTCAGAGTTTTTGCAGGCACTTCTATAGCTGTTATCAGTGCAAGTGGCGTGCAGTGTCATCTTGGTACTATCAAGAAAATTTTGTACTTTCTCACAGGCTGGTGAGCTTAACACCTACTTGTGCCTTGAAAAACAGTTTGCTATATATCCACAGCTACAGCATATATGAAGTGTTACAAGTCTAGCTGTACTTTTAAACCACTTCATACACATTTATAAAAATGAGGTTGATGGTTGGCTGTTTGCTTTTTTGGAGTTTTTTATTACCTGTGAATGTTTCAAAGGGAATCCACTTTCTGAGATGACATTTCAAATTGCTCCTCTGTCATCTAATCACACATATATAGCTGCTGTGTGTACATTTATTTATAAAATGATGCCAGTTTAATAGTCAGAAATTCATCCATGAAAGCCTGAATATAGAGTATGACTATTCTTCTGGTAATTGCCATTGGAAAACTATAGCTTTTACGTAAGTAACTGTTTGGCGTGATAGAAATATAGTCCAATAAGCTGGAAAAAGTAACAGAGGAGATTTGTCTTTTACTTATGCAGTAAAAGACTTCAGTCTTACTCTCTTTCTGATGGTAAATTGTCCTGCAGCCATTCAACTCATATAAAAGAATAACTTGAGCTGAATTTTGTTTGAACTAGATAGTGCCTTACAATACAAGTGAGAAACAGTTCAAGGATATTGCTGGGGAAATTATGCTTTTGAATTAGATATCATCTTAATTACAGTATATTTCAAATGCTGGCAAATTTAAAGTTTTCAAAATATTGGAAAATATTGAAACGCTGAAGAGCACTGTAGAAATACAGCACTTCTCTGGGAAGTCTGGTGCTGCTGCGGTGGTCATTTTTATTGCATGTGATTTAGACTTTTTCAGCTTGATTTTGTGCAGAATATTAAATATTCTAAGCATAATTCCTGAGTTAAATATCTTCATTAGAAGCTTACAGTTGCAATGAGATACTTCTCATTGTGTGGAAAAAAAGTAAGACAGAAGAACTTGATAGTATCATAAAGTTAGCAATTTCAGTATCTTGAATTAAAAGTATCCCAGCAATCTGGTTTTTTTATCAGTTTATATGTTAAATAAAATTAGATATACAGATAATTACATGTTTTTATTACTTGGATGCAGTGGTTATGATTTTCCTTTCATGTTTCTTTAATTGTTTGGTGCTGTTTCTTGCAGCTGGATGAAGAAACCTCGATGTGGTGTGCCTGACCAAACAAGAGGCAGCTCCAAATTTAACATTCGTCGGAAACGCTACGCGTTAACAGGACAGAAATGGCAACACAAACATATCACTTACAGGTACTAAAGATATTCGTGTAGGTGTACAAATGTCGCTAATAGTGATGACTTTTAATTTAAAGTAAATATAAATTCCTGAATATTTTTCAATATTTTGAGAAGTTTATTATTAATGTATGATATCAAAGTGCTACTATGGATACCTCTTATAAGTATGTATGTGCTATATAAAAACCAAGTTGTTTTCTTGGATTAAAATTGCATCTATTTAGTAGCCAGTAAATTCTCTGAGGCTTGCAACATCAATTTAACACCCAATATGTACTTAATGTTACTTTTCAACTTTCTTGGCAGCTTCTCAGATAATAATGCTCTGAAGATAAGAGTGCTGTAATGAAACTCAGATCTCTAATTTAAGTATGTAAAACAGGTTATTGAAAGGAGTCAGTCTCTGCAAAATGTAGGTGCCTACGGGTCAGTTCTAAGTAAAAATTAATTTGATTATAATTTGATGAGTCATTTACCCGACCGTTTCCTGCCTAGGTGATGATGGGCATAGGGGTGTGTGCAGGGCAGTACATCTGTATAACTCCTGAGTCTGGCATGTAGTTAGCACAGTGTGCCTGCTGTCAAAACTGAGGCCTTGCAGGGAAAGTTAGATGGAAACTTTCAAGATGTACCCAGTAGAGCTCTGTCAACCAGAGAAAGTGTCATGTATATAATATAAAATCCACAATTTGTCAGCAAACCAAGGATTCCAACACAGACTGCTGGAAAATTTACATAGCCTCATCCTGGATTCCTGTAATATCTAACAGGGGTCAGTTCTGAGGGATAAAATAGTTTTCAGATTCATTAACTGATGCCATTATTCATGAACCCATACAAGTATTAAATTTAAAGTTCATAAGCCCTAATGGTCATATAGACTGTTCTTCACAACCTGGTGAAGAGATATTTTCAGTAGTAACTCTATGTCACTGCTGTGGTTTGTGGCTGAGTTAGAGAATTCTGGTTTAACACATTACATTCTGATACAACATCAAGCAACAGACAAACGACTGCCTTGAGGTTGGTATGTTGCATTGGCTGGAGTCCATTATTGTTAATGTAAATGTAATTTATAGTTGGTTAGAATAAGAATGCCCACCTAGAGCACTTTATACTTATTTGCATTTTAGAATTTAAATGCAGTATGTGCACACTTAGGAGGCATACGTGGTCATCTACTAAGATGTGTGGTTTTCTACCACTCTAATCTGTACAGTCTGATTCCCTATTTCATTACAGAATTTTTTACAATAGTCTGAATCCTACCAGTTGTATATCTTCTGGACTGTCACCCAAGGCATTAATCCAAATAGCAAATGAAGGTGCCCGGTATTAAACTAAGTGACAACTATCTAGTAATCTTTCTCACTTTGAAGAATTTATAGCAGTTCTTTATCTCCTGCCTCCCCTCTTCGAAAATGTTCGCTCTCTCACTTTGACAAGACCTCCAGTCAAACAGGGCTTTGAAGTGAATAAGTCTATAATATTTTTTGCAGTGAGTTACAGTACAAGAGACATTTAAAATAGAAACCCTAAATTTCATTAGAATTAAAAAAAAAAAAAAAATCATATTATCTTTTTGAATTAGAAAATAACCCAAAACAAATAAGGACCAAAAAAAGAACTAAGATTCTTTACACACTTCTCTTCACCAATTCCCTGCTTACAGGCTTATGACTTGTTAAACGAATGAAACTTGCTTTGTTTCCTAAAATTTTAATCATATCTCTAGTATCATTTATTTGCTCCATTTTTCTCTGTGCCACTCCTCAATCTCTTCATAACCTGCAGGTTTCCAGTTGCATTCTGTGCCTTCCTGTCTGGTTGAACCCTGTAGTCTGAAATGTGCTTGCTATCCCTCATTTCAGTGTGCGCTACATCTTACAATTTTCTGGAAACTAAAAGCAATACCCCACAACAAATACTCCCAGAAGCAAGCTCCGCACCCCGCTCCTTGCCCTGGAACTTTTCCATATTTTCAACATGTAATTTTTCAACCTCAAATAGTTCTGCAAAATTTCAAGATGGAACTTCAAAGAAGCAACTCAAAATTATAATTTTAATTATAAGTTACATTAATAATGTATTTTTTTTGCCACATATTACCTTTTGAACATTTATTATGTCGTTTTGGGAGCATATTAACAGTTTAGGTTTGATTTACATCAATGACAATAAAAAGGTGTGTCAACAATTTATTCAAATTTAATGTGTGTTTCAGTTCATTTTAACAGTTTCATATCAAGTACAGATCTGTAACTGTCTTACTTCAAACAGATTATTGACTGCATCTTTTTTACCTACTCAGTTGAAATTCCTGCTCTTTCATCTATTTAAATTTCAGATTACTGATTTTACACCGTAGTGTGAGGTATATTCTGACAATCTCTCAAGGCTCCTTAAGCTGATGCAGCCAGAAATACATCACTGAAACATGGATAATTTCTCTTTTAGGATATTTTGGGGAGGGAGTGGGAAGGGAAGGAAAACCCAAAGCTTTTCTGAAATCAATAGGACTCAGGATTTCAGAATCACACTCTCAAAACAATAGTCTTCCAGCAGCTGTAGAAATAGTAAATCAACATGAAAAGTGCATATCAGTGATAAAATCTAATTGTTCTTGGGGAAGACATGTATTTTAAAGATAAAATGCTTGAAGCCACTATCAGTTTGAAAATCATACGAAACCAGCAATAATAAGCACAAAAAAGTATAATCAATTGATACATGGCTGTGGTTGTCTAAGAATAACAGCTCTCAAAATTTATAAAAACTATCACTTGGTTTATTAGTTTTCAAAAAATGGCAGGAAAGTAAATGTTTCATCTTACGGATCGCCTTTTGTTTTCTGAAATACTTTCCCTTTAAAAGTAATTCTAGGATCTTCAAGCTCTTCATAAAGTTGCACTGCCAGTCTGGTCAAGATCAGCTTCAAATACTTCTCTCATATGAACTTCTTTGCTGTGAAATGATCACTAGACTTGAGACTAGGAAAGTAACACTTAGCAAAAAATGGATTTTTATTATGACGGCCTTTGTCTTGCTATGCTTCCACCTTGCAATAGAAGGGGTTCTGAGTTGTCACGTCCTACACTTACTTCTATTTGAGCTCCATTATCTGGACATGTTGAGTGCAAGCTACCCAGCGCCTCTCTTTTTTTTCCTGCCTGTGAGAGTTACCACTATTTCAGGTGATTGCTGGATTTGAGATGTAGATCTAAATGTAATAGGAAAGAGACTTTATTTGCTATTGCAATCATAGGTCTAAACTGAAGACTTTTAAAAGACGAGTCGTAGTACCTCTGGTAATTGATAGACTGTCTTTATAGATTGATTTTGCTGTACTTCCCCCTTGGAGGTTGTATGATAAACAACATGAAAGAAATGTAACGTAACTTGGGTTTCAGATGTCTGCACTGGTGAATTATTTTAAGCAAAATTCCCGGCAAGACAATTTCAAAGTTTGTGTTGCACAGTTTTGGTATTTGCCCTTTTAGGATTGTACATGGGTTGTGTTAAACACATTAAAAGTTGACAATTATTTTCTGTAAATACTTTTACATAGGAATAACTGCTGATTTATGTAATATCTCTTTCAAACTACATTTTTCAGTATAATCTTGCCCACTCCAGAATGTTGGTTTGGAAGCCAGAAATCTCTCCAGTTTTGATATAGAGAGTATGCCTTTGAAAAATATTACTTAACAATGAATCTGGAGATGTAGGATGCTATTTCAAAAGTAAGTGAATAGCTGAATCCCATGGAAAATGTCTGGTATCATAGGTAGTTTTCTCTAGCTTCTGAGTGTGAAACACAATGGCTCAATTTTTTATCTATAATCAGTGATTAAAACTTAATTCAATGCACTGAGAAAGCAAGAAAATGTAAAATGATAAATTTTTACGTTTGAGTCAAACGCTTTTAGACCAATTAATTAATCAATTTACCACCGATATAAAATTCTTATCCCTTTTTATCCATTCCCTCGTTTCACATATAATAGCGGAAGACCCTTCTTTTGTTCTATTTACTTAAGACCAGTGTGACTTTGACCAATTACTAAGATTCCTAAACACAAAAGAAATAAAACAAAGCCCAAGCTGCATATTTCAGATGGACTTTTCCTACATCAATATTTCAGTTTTGCTAGACGTGCTCTGTTTTCTATGAGAGCCTGTTGAGTCATTTGCCGTATTCCTTATACATGGCAAATAAGAGAGGCTCTAATCCTTCAAAGTGCTCTGCTTCAGGCAATACACGTGCCTTAGAGAGCACACAGCCGGATTGACTAAGAGCACATCTGCCAGCTTTGTAAGTGACATTCTTAGCATAGCAACAGGTGAACTGTTGTCAGGTTTTTGGTAGAGGCTGTATAAATGTGCCACTGTGATGTGGCTTGATTTCATGTCACAGGACAGGTTGCAAAATGCTGTACTTTCTCAAGGGGCACAGACTGAGTAGTTTATGAACCTGCTAATTGAAACACCTCAATAAAACCTAATTCTCAAAGGAGGGAGCTTTCAGAGGGGGATACTGCAAGGGCTGATAGTTGGTCCAGTGTGTCCAATATTTTTTTAATCACAGAAAAAGCAATACAACACTGATCCTAAAATTACTGATGAGCAAATAATTATGAAAGGGCATCATACAAAACACTTTAAATCACATGACATTTACGTCATGTAGAGTAAGGTCATGCCTACAGATCAGAAGACATTTTCTCTCTGACAGCAAGATCAGTACTGTAGTACTTTTTAGTTCTGACAGAGTCAGTTTTAAAAGAACATTAAAAAATTGGATTGAGTTGAATAAAAATCACAGAAAATATTTAATAGACTGAAGAAAATGTCTTATAACAAGAGATTTAAAGAGTTCAAAATTCTAATTTCTTAGAGACAACAAAAAGGTAATAACTTTGCCGTGCAGAAATGTCTTTTAAATGTCTTCTTATGGGGGAAAAATGTTGAAGCTCATGTATGTGAGAGAGAAAGGCAGAACAAGAACCAATAATACAAGACAGGCAAAGAACAGAATAGGCACAAGTATGTAATGATTGGTTAAATCACCTTTGGAACAAAAGATCAAGAAAAGCAGTGGATTCCCTGCAATGTATTATTTTATAGCCTGTGTCGATATGTCTTTGGAACATACATTCCAGCTAAAAGAAATTATGCTTTGGTTAGACAGCACTATTGACTCAATACAATAATATATTTTTGAGTCGAAGTCCGAATAGGTAACTTTATATTTTCTACATAAACCTATGAACAAAATGTATATATGAAGTAAAATCTATAAAATTGCACTTGAAAGATTTGTTTCCATATATTTAAACATAAATGCCATATAATCAAGCATATTTAATGTACCAAACAAATCAATCATTCTAGATTTATTCATGAAAGTATACTTGTTCTCCTTTAATGTGCCATGCTGTGTAAATTGACAAAAATATTACATGTACTCTAGAACTATGCAATTTCTGAAATTTGTGCTGGACTTTAAGACAAGCACATGTCAAATGAACAAAGAGAATCTGATTGCAGCAGTTTCAGAGTAGACACAAATCTAATAGAGTTTTTGCTGCCCATACTAATCAAGTGGAAATGATGCAGAAAATTGGAGAGGTCTTAAATTGATTATTGACATTCTTTCCTTGAATTCAATAACGAAAATAAATAAAGATTTTTTTAAGACAATTTCACTATAATTTACTAATAACTATGACAGTAAACTTCAATTCTGATGGTGTTTTTCCTTTCTTATGTGTATGTCACTTAAAGAAGTAATGAAGACTGAAATTTCTGTTTAAAAACATATTCTTGAGTTAGCACATAATTGTCTTCTACAAAATGATCTCTCTGATGGATTCTACAGTTTTATGCAAGATTTATAGATGTAATCACATCATAAAAAGACATCTTAGCCTTTATTGGAGTCGAAAGGCTTTGTTTTTGATAAGGAATTTATCTATCCAGTTGCAAATGCAACAAGACTTTGTGAATACTGGTTGGTGGTCACAGTATGGATCTCTGCTTTTGTTGATGAAGTCACTAATAACTTAAAATTTCATTTGACTAAAAACATTTTTCTTTTGATCAGAAAGGACATGACATTCTTTAGCTGTGATGGATTCTAATTGTGGTCCAGGAGATAAACAGTCAGTGGTTGATTAATCTGGTTATCCCACTGTTAAGAATTTTTCATTTTAATATATTTTTAATCTTCTAAAGATAAGATCTTTTGTACTGCTGGGGGTAAGCTAGCTAACATAATAAATTCTGGCTTAAAGGGCTATACAGATTGACACCATAATTTTGCACCAACTTGTTTAAAAATACTCTTCTTAAAGTATATGATGCCAGACTAGCATGTTTTATTAAAAGCACAGAACTTGGAATAATTAGCAGAAAATGGATATTAGCAGTGTCCCTTACCGCTCTGTTAAATTTAATCTATGTAATGTTTCTCTGTTTCTTTCAGCATAAAAAACGTCACTCCAAAAGTAGGTGATGCTGAAACTCGTAAAGCCATTCGTCGTGCCTTTGATGTGTGGCAGAATGTAACTCCTCTAACATTTGAAGAAGTTCCTTATGTTGAATTAGAAAATGGCAAGAGAGACGTGGATATTACTATCATTTTTGCATCAGGTTTTCATGGAGACAGTTCTCCCTTTGATGGGGAGGGAGGATTTTTGGCTCATGCATATTTTCCTGGGCCAGGAATTGGGGGAGACACTCATTTTGACTCCGATGAGCCATGGACTTTGGGAAATCCCAATCATGATGGTAAGAGAAGATTTAATTTTAAACAAAATAGATAAGTGGCATGAATTTTCAGCTAACAGAACTACTTCCATGCTCCCCTGTTCCTAAAGTCACATAGTTTTCTTTCCTAGGTTAACATTACTTTGGAAATATATTCAGTTGATCGGTCTCTTTGAATCCTAGGCAAAACAGTATCTGTCTGAATGTGATACAGTATGAAAACATGTTCTGCTTGAAAAACCTTGAATTCTTATTAGGAAACTTTGTGATCATTCAAACATTGTACTGTTGAATGTTTACATAAATTACTTTAATTTTGCATTTTTTAACGTGTCAAACTTATTTAGGTTAAGGGAAAATGTGGAATATTCTTTAGCAGTGATATAAGAGAGGTTAAAAACTACTCCATCTACCCACCAGTTCTGTGGATCCCAATGTACATAAAACGTAGTCTTCAGTTTGTTTTTATGACGATGCAGTGGCAGCATTTAAAGGCAAATCTTAAAGATGGAGTTCCAAGAGCAGAATTGGTGTTTCCCAGAAACTTTTGAATGTCTTTTGGAATTGCTGATTTTAACACATCCAATTTACTTGAGTAGTACATTCCCTATAGTCAAATAAAGACTGCATAGTGCAGTTGACACACCTAAAATTTACCGACTAAAGACTAAATATATCCTTTAAAGTTACTCTTCACAACTAAAATCTGGCCACTTCCAAGCTCTAAGGCGATGTGACTAAATTACTGCCATTATCTGGGAATGCTAATTTAAAGCTAAGTCTAACTTTGTATCTCTGCAAGACAGTATCAAGGAAGAGCTTTTCTGTAGACGTATTCTGTGTTTGATGCTGTGACAAGTTTTGTTTCCAAACGGCTTCAGTTGTCCTGGTAGATCTCTCTAAGCCAGTTACATAAAGTTCGAGAGATCTCTTCATCAAACCGTAATACACAATAGAAGATGCACAAATTGGATGTTTCTGGCATACAAAAGCGGTGACAAGAAGTGCAGAACTGTTGTATTTCAATGTTACACTGAATTTGTGAATGATGAGAGGCTTTATCTAATTCCCTTCCTTTCCCTTTCTCGTCTGAGATCTTCCAAGTTAAATTCAGAGCTTTTTATGTAGCAGTATTTATAGCCTGGAATCTTCAACAAAACCTTTAATTTAATATTTTAGGAGTGTAAATATGGTGTTGTGACTATCCATTGGTGCAATGCTTCTTCTGTGCCAGAGTCCGTTGAAGCAAGAGCTGTGTGTGGCACTGTGAAAGCCCTGAGCTGCTCAGTGGCTTCAAGACACTTTTTTTCTTGTGAACCAAGCCCTAGATTCTTACTGGAGCGAAATCTGTGGTGTTGCACAGCTCATATTTGCCCTCTTCACACGTTTAGCTCAAAGGAGCACTGGTGGGAATCCTCTGTTTGTGCAGTTCAGGTACATAGTCAGTCACAGCACTATGAGGGTAAATGAAGGTGATTTTATGTGTCTGGTTTTTTTATGTTGGTTGGAGACCAACCCTGCACATAATATTCTGTAATTTTGGAGCTATTACTTCAAGCACTCAGGAAAATCTACAGGCATGTGTACATTGAAGTCAGCATGTCAACTTAAATTGGGATAACTCTTTTGGAGCAGTTCCACACCTTGTATGAAAGTGAGAGAACTTCTAGCTGTCTCATTCTCCTTTAACTTAAATAATTTGCATAGTGCAAAATGGCACTCATTTTTTATATGGCTTTTGAGGTTGAGTTTTGTAAAGCAGTTTTCAAAAGCTGTTGCTTGTGTTAATCAATTTTAATATATTTTGCTGAAAAAAATCAAGGGAAAGTAAATTCATGCTATCACTAGAACTGGGCTTTTATGCATCTTAGAACCTTGAACTTTTATATTAAAAGGGTTTGCTATCTATATCATGAAGGTTTAATAGTTATCACTGGAATTTTTTTCTGCACATTTAATAACTTATGCACTTTGGTGTGCTCATATATACTTTTTTGAGGGCCATATATTCCTTTTAAAAATGGATTATTCACAGTAAAAAAAAAAGATTTTTTGAAAATACCTGATAATTGATAAAAATATCTTACCAGTGCAAGTTCTTGGAACAATTTTGGCAACTGTTTGTTTTATTGTTGAAATGGTATGAACCGTGGATCACAGGTCATAGCTGTTGTCCAGAGAAAACTCCCCTGCATTGTAACCCTAGAAATGGCAATATATGTGCATTTCATCTGACAGTGCAGGGTGCCTGTTTTTCTGATTGGTGACTTTTAGCTATCAGGTAGGCCAGGTTTTCCTGATTGTCTTACTGATTAGCTTATGTTTAGGAATTCTGGAGGATCATGCAGGGTTTTGTTTGTTTTGCTGTTTCTGTTTTTGTTTTGGGGGTTTTTTGAGGGTTGTGTTTTTTTTCTGTTTGTTTGTTTTGGGGTTTCTTTTTTGTTTGTTTGTTGTTTGGGTTTTTTTGTGGGGGCTTTATGTTCCTGGAAAAAATTTCCAGGGGGAAGAAGAAGACAAGCATGACATTTAGGACTGACAGAAAAGAAAGACTTACAGTTCTCTTAGCCTTCCTATCATTTTGATCTGAGTCTCAGAGCACTGAAAAGCAGAAGGTTGAAAAATATTTTTATGATCCTAGGTATGAGTCATTTTTCCCAGATGAGTGTCAATTTTAAGATTCATTGTTCCAATAGTCCAATAGTCACCTTCATGTAGCATTATTTGAAATCCGGTAGAATGGGAAAAAGATTTGGTGATTTATTTTTATTTTTAAACTAACTCTATCCCAAGGGGCTGATTTTCTCTGATTCCTGTTCCAGTATTCCAGAGAGATTCAAAAGCATGGAGCAACTTGTTTACTTAGCAGCACAAATGCAAAATTAAGGTCCTTTTGAAAAGTTCTAGCCTCATTCTTCACCTTGTACTGTTCTAATGAAAACAATTTACATGCCGTCCACCTCAGAAAAGACAGACAACTTACAGAAATGCTTTCATAAACTGTTGTCCTTTTTAAAATAATTTTCATTCCAAATAAGGAATCATATACAAAATCAGTATTCTGAGTATAGTTAATTACGACAGCAATTTATTCTGACTAGTTAATTGCAGTGTCTTCATACTTCAGGGTTTTGGTTGATTTGGTGGGGTTTTTTCTTATCATATTTGGTCAATTTTCTTGTATCTTGCTTTGGTTTAATAATCCTCTAGACTCAAAGGACAGTTGCAATAGAAATACATCATCTGCACAGTGCACTGCTGCTTTCCTTTGTTCTCACTTCAATGGAATGTTATCTTATCAATCATGTTCTGGGAAGGGATCTGTGCTTTGACTCCTCCCTCATTCTGAAGAATGAATGAGGCTTTTGTAGAAATAAAGACTAATGGGCCCGTTGCTCAGGAAAAACCTCCTGTCATACAATTTTACACTCGAAGGCTTTCTACAATGATATATTTCTTTGCTTTCATAATACCCTGTAAGCAGAGTACAGCTGGTACCTCAACTCCAGCTGAGCTGTGGAGGTCTTTTCTCTGAATTTCCATCCATGGTGCTGCAGGTGATCCTAGAAATATTTCCAGAAAGAAGGACAATAGACTTAGCATCACAGGGAAGCAGTGGAAACAAGGACAGAATTTCTTTTGCTGGGGAATGAGGGAGAAACTGGAGGATAAAATATGATGCACTTTTTTTTTTTTTCTTTTTTTTTGCTATTTTTTGTTTTTTAATAAGGAGGGAGAATGGTATCCTTTCAATACTTTATACAAAGTGTATGCATTGGACTATAGCCTTCCTTCAATCAGCTCTCGTCTTCTATTTTCTCATTTAGGACAACTACTTTTCAAATTCCTGTGGGAATAGGATGTTTCATTTACAGTAGAGTCCATTTCCTTTATGATCTGCCTATCTAGAGTTCAGGTGAGATAAGAGCCTTAGCTTTGTAAATTACTTGGAACAGAATGGTTTCTTCATGCACCTTACAAGCTATCTTGTGCTCCTAGACAGTCTCAATTGAAATTCAGGTTATCCTGGTGACACTTAGCAAATACAGCAGAAGAAGAAACACTGTTCAGAAACAGCAAATCAAAATGGATGTGATTTTACAGGGAAATGTTTCACAATATTTACACTTAAAGATGTAAAAAGGTAAAGTAATAAACGGGAGATGGAAATCAAGTTGCATAAGTAGATACCTGAAAAATCAGCACTTATTAAGAAAAATTTTAGATCCTTATTTTCTTCTGAACTTAAGAACTGTAAAGAAAAAAAAGTGAAGAAAAAAAGTGAGAAGAAGAAATCTTAAGACTCTTGGAAATCTTGAGACTCGTGAGAGATTTCCTTGTTCCCATTACTCCAATCCATTTAGGTGATCTATATCACCTCATTTTTTTCCTTAATTAAAAATTTATGGACAATGAAAGATGTATCTAAATCCAGAACAAGACTATGACTTCTTCCTAGGAGTGGCAGTACTTGGGAGATATTTTACTGTCAAAACCCTCAACAAAAACTTTTTTTCAAAGTATTTTCTTCAATGGCAGTATTTCAAATGACTGTGATGAAATTCAAAGTCACTGCCAAGGGAGCATCTGGGATAGGCACTGTCTCTGTAAATTTTCTACTAGCTCGCAGAAAAATCCTGTCTTATGTCCTGTCTTTCTGTACTAAAACTGAAAGGGGCATTAATATTAGCCTTCTTGCTCTGGTTTATCAAAATTGATTTCACATTTGTCTGTCTATATGTACTTAAGTTAGTTTCAACCTTTTTAAAAGCAGTTGTTTTTTCTGGGAAGTTACTGAATGCATCTAAACCTATTTAAGGGAGTGTTAAACCAGTTTAAATTGAGAGTGCACTACTTTTAACTAGATTAATTTAAGATTGACCTACTTGCACAAGTGCAGCTTTTTAAAACAGGGCAAGATTTAGAAGTAGTGCTTGGGGAAAACAAGGATTTCTTGGGAGCTCAGTTTTCAAGCACATTAGACATGATAAGTAATGTACCAATTACTGGGTAAAATGTGACCATAGAACTATGTCTTCCAGCAGCAGAAAATATTTGGCAAAAAACTAGGTGTAGATAAACACAGTAGATCAGTAGTGGTAATTTGATACCGTTATCTTCATATTCGTATCAGCAAGAGAAATAGAAGTCAAACTAAAATACAGTATTTTTTACCTCTGTAGCAAATTTACCAAGGTAGCTAGTGTACCATACTGAAATTCTGCAGAAAACTGTTCTTCCATCAAAGAACATATGATAAATAATAACAATTACATCCATTACAGAAGTAATAGATGGTTTTAGTGTACAGCAACATGTAAGGAGAATTTTACTGCAGAGTACTTCCATATATGTGGAATATTTGTAACGTGTGTATACACAAAACTCCATCTTTGGGAAAACAAATACAAAAATTCAAGAATTCAGTTTTATTTTTTTGTTAACTCTCCAGCATTATTAAAAAATATTCAAGTTAATTATTAAAAATTATTCAAGTTTACAGGCAATAACAAGAACACAAGAAAAAAAGCCTGTCACTTTGTACCATGCTGTTTGTAGATTGCCAAGTAAAAGCTTCTTGGACCTGATGCAAATACAGTGTCTTGTGTAATGTACTTGGACTCCAGTTAGTGCGTAGATTCTGCTGTGGGCACTGTGCTGGCAGCCAAGAAAAATTTATGAAAATCCTGATCTCTGAACTGCATAGATCAACTTGCAGTAAATTTCTTTTGGCTGCCAGTGTCGTTGACACGGTGCAGGAGATATATGCTGCTGGAAATGTGAACCAGTGGAGTTGTGAAAGCCATCTCCTAAGGGAGCTCTGTGTCTTGAACAGTGCCCATGCTGTGGCTTGGTATAAAGGAAGCCAAGCATTTCAGATCAAAGGAAGCTCTGTATTACAATGTTAACATGGCTTTAATTTTATAAAGCATAGTGCTCTTAATTGATTATGTATGTTTTTAGTAAGCAATTATCAACATCAAATTTGGTCTGTAACCAAACAATGTGACCTAGCAGTTGTCACATGCTTATTTTCTAGTTCTGCACTAGGATAACTATGTAAAAGATTACTATCTGATTTGAATTTTTATTTTATAATACTTGTGTATGTGCTTGTAAACAGAGAATTGCAAACGTGAGTTCAGATCAAAGGTTATCCTACAAAATATTCTGTCTCCAGTTAATAGGTATTAACAGATACCTAAGGAAGAGAGTAAGAGCAGGGTAAACATATGGCAATAAAACTCCAGCATATTCCCTCTTAGCTTCCAGTAATCTGTGGCTCATTGAATTTCTGAGGCACAGGCCATATTTTTGTGTTTAGTAGCCTAGGAGGGATTTCCTTTCATTAATCGGTGTAATCTCTTTTTGAGCTCATGTAAGCATTTGGTATCCACAACATCCTGTGACAATATGTCCTATAGTTTAAGCAGATGTGAAATACTACTTCTTTCTGATTTCTTTTTAGACAGATGGATGCTCGTATTGTAAGGAAGTAATTTTCCAATAATTTTATCTATTCCATTCATATTTTTGGGCCTCTGTCATATCTTGTTTACAGGATAAAGAGATCAAGACTGTTGAGTTGCAGCCTTGTTTATATATAATTATAAGGTTAAGGAAGTACAGCTTCCATTTTAAATTGAAACTATTTGAGTGTAAAATGAGAGAATTAGCAATGTTATAAAAGATGACAAAACTCAACTATTGCATTTATAATAATACACAGTAATGAAGATGCCAGGATAATATTTCAAAGAGTTTTGCAAGTTTTGGGCATATGGAATAACAATTGATTCTTTTAATTTCACCATTTTCCCTGAAATCCAATTTAATTCAGGATTCAGTTAACACCAATATTACTTTCTGTCACTAAACCACAAAGTTTTCAATATTTAAAAGGAAACCAGTCTTTCCCTTATCAGTAAGTGCGTTTTGTGCTGATAGAACTTCATCTGTCCTTAAATTTCCCAAACTTTCCTGGATTATACTTGCTGGTGTGCTCCTGCCCCATACCCAGTCCCTCCAAGATCGTACCTAAAATCTTAACTCTCAGATATCCGGTGTCTGATGCATGAAATATATCCTTAAAAATATTATCATGGTATGCAAAGCTGCACTTGAGAATAGAAAGATCCCTTTCAGCTATTGAAGAGATGGGATATGATAAAAAAAATCATAAATGGCCCCGGCTGCTTGTGAGGACTCAGTCACTGGACATAGGACTGTGCAGATAGAAGAGGATCTGTCTGCTGGACCCCATCTACTGGCTGGAAGCCAGATGATGGAAAATGTTAACTGTTGGCAGAGTACTGACCTCATTTTTATAATTTTTGGGGAGGATTTTGCTTTCATGGAACACCCTTTTGGCTTCGAGGAAAGCACTTAATTTGCATGTTTTTAAAAAGAAAATCTGTATAAAACTGGCGGTCAGTGAAAGCAGTCTTGTGGATGAATCTAGCCCCATGTTCTAGATGTGTTTGACTAGATGCTTTTAGTACATCCCAGGGGCTCTCAGCATGCGATATCATACTCTCAGCTTCCTTCTTGGCCTAACATTTCTATATGCCCTATTATGCAAACTGAAAAAGAGGCAGAGGAATATGTTAAGAGAATTGACTTTGTGATATTCTTAATTAAAGCGGTGGGATTGTAGACTAAGATGCACATTTTACACGTGCTTTTCGTGTCTATAGAGGCAAGGTGATATTTAAACTGTAGTTTAATTGCCAGAGATGGTCCTGATGCAGGTTGCAAACCAAAAAGGCAGCACAGCTCGAGCCACTAAATTGCATATTGCTTCCATCGTGGTGTAGGTAAACACAGATCATTGCAAGCCTGTGTGGAGTAGTTAGGGAAGTTGCAAACTCAGCTATCCATTCAGACTGCGACTGGAGGTTATTTCCCACATACCAGGGCCAGCAGAACTTGCTTGCTTGCTTGCATTTGCCATCTGCCTCAGTTTGCAATCAGCCGGCCTATCTTAAACTGCTAATGAAAAGTGTTAAAGCGGATCTGGCTGACTTTGCATGGAAATAAATGAGGAAAGTTCACATTGTCTGTTACATCGACTTTGCTGCCAAGGAAACATCTAGCTGAAAGGCAGCATGGGTCCTTGCAGACAATTTTGGCAGCATTTGCACCTACAGTCACTGAAAAAGAACTGCCTTTTTTTTTTTTTTTTTTTTAAATTTTAAAGATGTCTTTGTCTCAAACAACTGTTTATGCAACAATGAAGTCAGGTTTATCTCCCAAAATGGATTCATTGAAGCAGATCCTCATATTAGTATATTGGGAGAACTGAGTTTACATGAGGAAATTTGGTTTAAAAATGTGAAATTTACTTGAAAAATGTTTGTTAAAGTGATTAATAAGTTGAAACTAACACTGTTGGAGTTTTTTGGCTTCTTTTTCTCTTTTTGTCGTACTCATGTTGCCTCTGCAGTATATGAGAAAAGTGCATTGGGAAGCCATTTTTGTTCAGGCAAATAGATTTATTTTAAATGAGTCCAAACATAAAATGTGGGCCAGCTCCTTCATGATTGTTTTTATGACCCCACAACCTCTCACACACAAAAAAACCCCCCAACACTACATATACAACAAACAAACAAATAAATACTCCTACCTTAGTCTTTCCTCCTTTTAGAAAGAAGCTTAGCAGATTTTGAGTACTGAATCTGAGAGCTTCATATAATTCTTACATGTTTCAGGAAGTTTCAGAGAGTGGGGAAAAAAAGGAAAAAAAAATAACATGTTCCAGTGCTTTTCATTCTTATCCTCTATGCATTTGTGTAAGTGTTTACCATCAGCCTACAAAAAGGCAATATTTCTTTAAAATGTATGATACAAACTAATAGTAATAAAACTAATGCTAATAATAGAGAAACTGCATTATGAGCTATGAGATTTCACACCAGAGACTGAACTTCAGGTTCTTGAAAAATTATTTGCTATGGAGAGCTTGTGAAAAGCCATATCTCAAACATGTTGAGTTTTTAAAAAAAAAACAAAAGAGAGAAAATTCCCTTTGTTATTGCAAATAAGTCAAAAACAGTTTACAACTAAAAAATAATGAATAAATGGCTTGAAATTATTTATTTTTCTTTTAAATCTGGTCTCCTAGTAGCAGTAATTTAGGAAAGAGACATTATCTATGAACGTAAAATTCTCCCTCTAGACAGAAAGGGACATTTCAGTCATTTAAAGCAGGCATCAGGCTTAGCATTCCAACTGCCATGTGATCCAGGGTTCCTCAAGTCTCTGTTTGTTGCTAGGGCCACTTAATGGAGACCTTTTCTTCAAGACAGCAGATATAGGAAATACTAAAGATGCCTTATAGAATATTATTACTGCATTGCCATCTCATTTCCCCTGCCTTTTTAGGGGCAAACAGAATCTGAACATTCATGCTGCCAATTAATATGGATGTTGTCATGGTTTCCTGAGAGAACAAGACAAGAATTTTACAGTAATTACATATTTAATTACATATTTATTTATTAAGCAGAAATGTAATGCATGGTGAAAAAATAGAAAGATGTAGATAACCCTAAAATATAAGATAATATTAGATCTGAATTTTAAGAATAGTGTATTGTTAACTAATGAAAGGTTTTCTACAATATTAGTGTTCTCAAGTCTAGAGTATAATTTGTGCTTTTCCTGACAATTCTTCACTTCAGAATGCCCAAACCATATGTTCTTGAGGCCAAAATGGTTTTAATCTATATTTAGACTTCTTCCTAACTGTTTGGGTTCCAAAAAGTGCTGAGCAGCTAACACTAATAGCTGGAAACATATACAGCTAAAACATCAGGTTGTAAAAAAAGATGAAAGCAGAAAAATTTTTAAAAAAACAGATAAGTTAAAAGAGCAACATTTTTTGTTTGGATTTTTGTTTGTTTTTTTCTAGTGGAGAGATTTAAGTCTCTCCTTCAAGTCAGTCTACGATAAGTGCTTCCTGGGTTTGTTCATATATCATTTAAGTCCATATCCTGTACTTCTATAATTAATGTTTTGCCAGTGACTTAAATGAAAAGACCTAAGTCAAAAGCCTGAAGACTTGAGGGGGTGGAATTAATCTGACCATATGTTGATGTTTCTATCTGAGTTAATCTCATGGACTCCCTTTAGAGTTATAGGAGAGATATATTGCCTTCCTGGGTAAGGTTTGTTGCATCCTGAAGTAGGTGTCTAAAACAAACTAGAAAAAGCATGTTCTGAAATACCTCTTGCTGTGAGAGGTGCAGGTAGAGACATTCGTGTTACGGTGTTGAGTAGCTACATAACTTCCGCCAGTGATGTTGAATCGTGCCATTTCAGATTAGAGGAGAACTGAAGTGATAAGAACTTCAAAATAGCGGCACCAACAGTGATCAAAAGAAATCTGTCTCAGCCCTAGAGATGGCTGTTCCAGGAGCAGTTCAGTACAGCAGTCAGAAAAGGGCTATTCCCTGCCCCTCTCCGTATGGCAGGACAAACAGTCGTATTGGTCTGAATATGGTAATTCACGAGTGGGTTGCACCTCTGGAATTTTGAATGCATAGTTGTCAGTATGGTAATGTGTAAACATACTTTTAGTTTCCCATTTCTAAGAATCATACAGAGCACCTTTCTTGTGATGCAGTTTAGAAATTGATACTATGTAAATATGAGGAAATGGGATTATTCAGGATGCTGAAGATCCAGTAGTGACATGGAATTAATGTTGGCTGTGCTCCAGCTAGCAGTGCTATCAGAAGCAGCAAAAATACTAGGGCCTGAGTTTCAGAAAAAGTTAGCAACTAAAATACGTATATAATCGACTGTCAGTCCTTATCTGGTTTTTGTTTCTAATGATCACTTGTGACACTGGCAGGGCTGGCCATAATGGCTGGCAGAGGTGCAGAGATAATGGTCCCAACCTGCGCGTGGGATGTGGCAGAGCAGCTGTGGAAAATTGTGCTCCCAGTGACTCTGTGTTCAGCTCTCTGCTTTCCCAATGGAAAGCTCTGGTCTGAGAGCCATCAAACATGGAACCTCTGGCATTGTCCCTTCTTCCTGCTGGGGCCAACTGCAGTCGCTCCGGGCTGCGGTCCTGCTGAGCTCCTAATTCAGAGAAGGGGAAGTGTGCCAGGATTGACTTCTGCCCTGGCCTACATTCTCATGTCCAATCTCTCCTGAACTTTGCCAGGGACAATGAACTCCTGCCTTCATCTTCCTCTCAGCAAATTCTTGCATGGGCTTCCCTCTGCTGGGAGGCCCAGGAGTATGGCTTGGCTGCCTGACCATCTTGTCCTCTCTACCACCTTTTGCTCTGCCCTCTGCAGACTGTCATCCTGGAGGCTGCCCCTCCATGGCAGGGGCTCAGTCATCTCCATGCCAACAAGCACCAAGAGTCACTGGTGCAAATTGACCATATTCCCCAAGTTCTAGAGAGACGTACAGTGGTCCCTCCAGCTAGAGGAGCATACAGCTGTATGGATATAGAATCCTAGGATCTTTACAGCAGGTTGTCCAATAGATCAGAGAATTTCATATGAGCAAATTGTAACAAAGTAAAACCAAAGTAGCAGATTTGTCTTTCTGTCACTTTCTCTGTATATACGATCCCCAGTTTGAAGCTGTCTCAATTTAAAATATGGTGCACACTTGGATCAGGTTTCCCTTTGAAGTCTTCAGACTTCTTAGAAAACTTGTCTTCTTTTCAGATCAGAGAACTTTTAATGATTTTTTTTCTTTTAATCACTTTGCCAATTAGGATTCAAAATTCCCATTTCTTTTTATCACCGGTTTAATGAAAAACGCCCAAACCATGGACAAATCCATCTTGACATTTTTTTTCCTAATGTGAATTTAAAAAGCAAAATAACAGTGAAGGAAGAATTGTTCATATAAAAACTTTATATATATATATACACAAACCACTATGTCACTGTTTCAAAACTCTCAAAGCCCTATGTCTGTGTTAAGATACAATGGTATGCTAACAATAATAACCTGGTTTTGATGGGTTTAATGTGATTTAATTTAGAGGATATTATAATTACACTCAGTAATTTAACTGAGACAGGGTAAAAAATTTATCTAACAAAAATTTAGCCAACATAAGATTTACACATAAATTTAATTCTATGTTCATTCTATTGTGGGATTTCTGGGATTTTGGTGATCTCTAGGACTCTTTCAGATTTCTAAAAGGTGGTGAGATGGTAGAACAGGTTGCCCAGAGAAGCTGTAGATGCCCCGTCCCTGAAACTGTTCAAGGCCAGGCTGGATGGACCTCTGAACAACCTGGTCTAGGGGAAGATGTCCCTGCCCACGGCAGGAGGGGTGGAACTGAATGGTCTTCAAGGCCCCTTCCAACCCAAACCATTCTATGCTTCTGTGATTTCTGCCCCATGACAGATTACATCTATTGTGAATATTTGCAATATGACTTTGACCTTCCTCCTAGAATTTACAACTATTTCTTCATAGGAGGACACAGAGGACATAGGGGTAAATGAATAAAAATAAAACAAAAGAAGCCACTGTGTTAACAAACCAGCACTTTTTCTGAGTGGCTTAGAGACAAACCCTACAGTTTCTTTTGTTAAAACAAGGGTTCAGTTTTAATATGGCCTCATGCACAATTAAGGCTCTCTTACATTTATTCTCACCCAGAGTGCCACTTAGCAGTGCCACACAGAAAAATGTACATTCCCTTCGCAGGAATGACCCACAGGGACCAGACCATGGAGGATAGCTGAGAACTGTGTGATACATGGTCTTCTCATGCACATATCGAAATCTTCAATCCCAGCATGTGTTCATTTCCACAGCCTTCAGAAAGCAGTTTTAATTACTCCTCCAGCTTATTCTTCCCACTAAAAAATAAAAATAGAAACAAAGAAAAGACAGGAAAGAGTATAAATAGATAAGGCTTTTAGAGTATTTGCAGCATTTGTAGTATGAAGACCTTTTCTAGCAGAATGCAAAATTCCATTATAATTCAAATTTATTTAAGATAGTTATTGTTTAAAAATGACCATGAAAACACCCAAAATAAAACTTTTCTGTCTGTTAATCAATATGACTTTATTACTGGTAGAATGAAAATGCCACTTGAGAATAGTATACAAATTCAGTAGTGGACCTGAGTGATGAAGAAGTTGATCCCAGGAGCTATAGATTCGACATAAATGTGGGAGTTTGTTTAGTTTGCTACATTCCCTGTCACAGCAGGGTTTCCTCAAAGCATGAAATAAAGCCATAAGCATTATATTTTCTGAAGGAACGCATACTATCATATTGAGGCGAGCTCTCATGTCTTCTCTACCTCCTCTAGGATCATCTCCAGCTGCTTCCCTTGTCTCTCTTTCGGGAAGTTGGTATTGATTCACTAGTCAGAATGGTTTTCAGATTTCTTCAGTACTAGTGATTGAAACTGTGAGAAAAAATTGGAAATATTCTTGTATCCATGCTTTTTATAGAAAGAAATTTAAGAATAACTAAAGTAATTAATTCCACCCATTTCAAGCAGTTTAGTAAAAGTTGTAGAATGTGCTTGGTAACAGATCTAAGTAGTAAATCAAAAATTCTTATCTTCTGCATGTCTTTGCCTTCTAAAGTACAGGCTGATATGTATTATAAAAGAAAGTGGGCTCCTGACTTCTTCTAAATTATGCCCACAGCATGCAGAAACAGTAAAGCACTGCCAGGAAGGACTTACACACTGCTAAACTCAAATGTTCTCATCATATCTCATCAATGATCTGAGTCACCTGATGACCACCTTGCTCTGTAGGAATGAGCCCTTGTCAAATTTCAAGCAAGCAATTTTAAATTTCACACTACTCTGTTCATCTTTTTAAAATAGAATAGTTTATCAAAAATATACACGTATGGGTGTAGGTATTCTAAATTATGCACAGAGTAATTAGTACATACTTTGTATGTAACAAACTTAACAAACTGTTTGTACCTCCCGTTCCTCTGCATATATAGAGGAGTGTATGTATGTGTGTATATATATATATATATATATCACTAAGCCTACTGGAAGGGACTTTATTGTGTGTGTTATGTATTAACAGACTGAAAGAGATATTTTTATGTCATTGTATTTTGTCACAATGAAAAAGCCTAAATAGATAGATATATTATTGAAAAATGGTTGTTTAATATGGTGTGTAAAAAATAGATACACTAAGTTCATATAGAAAATGGGTATGCTCTATATGATACATTTTAATTTAAACTGACAAAAAATTAGTTTTGTTCTTCATTTTTCGAAGGTGCTCCATCCATCTTTTAGCAAAACTTCCTTTCCAAAATAACCACCAGGCTACCAAATTTTAGTGCCAATGGCAGTTGAGATAATGTCAAGCAACTATATGTGATTTCTTAGACTGGAAATTGTGGCACCTTTATTTGGGTAAGAATATTCCTATGATTTATATTTAGGTCCATGTATACTCTCAGTATAACATATATATACATATAAGGTGCTTATATAAGTGCATATGTAATGTAGATGCTCAGTTCTGCTGTATTGTAATAAGGTCAGAGAGAGAAAGAATTTTCTTTTATGACTGACTGTTGAAATAGCATCTTCAAAATTCTGTCTTGTCTGGAAAGGATAATAATAACAAAGATAAAACTTTTTTTTTTCTGTATTCTATGTAGAGTAAGAATCTTGCTCTACAATTCGCAGCATTTCGGCTGTTTGGATGCATCAGGTGGTGGTACAAATGAACACGAAAATGCAAATTCTGCATACATCAAACAGAAAGTGATAGGTATTTTGTGCGTGTATAATATTTCTGATTAATTGTAAGTTTGCCGTTCAGATACTGTCTTGTTATAGGACTTATAGGACTATATATACTTGTAGGATTATAATAGAAGTCTTGTGCGGATTTACATTTCAGTTTGATATGAATTTCATTAGAAAACATCTATCTACATCACATGAAAATAAAATAGTCTTTGGAAGAAAGAGTTTCTATCTATGTATAAAACATCTTTGTATTTTTACAGATCGTTTGTCGTTAGAACTTCAGTTTCTAGGGGTTTGGGTTTTTTTTTCCCCTCTGGATGGAAAAGACTTCAAAATGGAGGTCACATGTTAAGCCATAAGGGTATTGCTTTTATAAATTGATCTCACATACCATTTAAAATGGAAATTAATATCTTCAGAACTAGGTTTTCTTAGTAGCTTACTGTGGACAAACATATTAGCTTTGTTTATCTGTAGATGTGAAAAGTAGTGTATATATCAGCTAGAGGGAAAGGCTTCTCCATACAACATGCTCCACGCTGCTGGCTGTTGAATATTTGATATATCAATACATATTTATATTCTGTAGTTTGGGCAGTGTTTGTAAAGTCAGGCAGATTTAGTGCCTAAAATAGTTTATAGCCTCAGAGAAAAGAGTCAGTATAAAAATAATAATTTTATCTTAGTTCTTTACACACAGTATCTTTTTTTTTTCTTCCCTTTTGAAATCAAACTTGAGATAAAATAAGAAAAACAATCACAATCTTTTTGAGCTTACAGCCATTCTCTTCCAAATCTCAATGCTAATAGGGAACACAAGAATAGAGATGCACAAGTTTTGGGCTTGTGAAATACATTTTCCAGTATTTTTCTACTACTCTGTAGGTATACAACAAGATGTAACTGAGACTATCACAGTGAATATTCACCATTGTATATCCTTCAGTGGCAACTTTTGCTTTAAAAATCATTGTAGTCATACGCATTTTAACCCTGTTATAACTCGTTAAAGTTTGTGATGGTGCTTCATTTTGCCGTGTGGACTGAAATATGTCCTACTTGAATAATGTACACTGAAATATAGGATCATTTGGGACTCTCTCCTTCAATGGTGGCAACTGAAAATGCAAGAACTACCCAGTGTCAATAGGACAACAGAGCTAGCCTGAGTGAGTATGAAAGCTCACTTGTTTTTACACTTCTTCAACTTATTCTGAGCACTGGCCAAGGAATTGAGGGTGGGCTACTATCAACCTTGCAGTCACAAATACACTTCTGTGCAGCCTTGAGAAAAAGAGCGAGCACTTACAGAAGGTTGTCCTTTTGCACTCTCAGGAGGTTTTTACAGTAACATTGAGGTACTCAGGAAGTCTGCTCCCTAAAGCAAAGAGGCACTGAATAATTGTTGCCTAATTGGAGAAATCTAATCATATGCAAAGTAAAAAGGATGGAAACTAAGATAGTAATAAGGCCCTACCTGTACTGGACTCAGACAGCTCATCTTGGGCTGGTTTAAACCTGAGTTTCAATTGCACTAAGTTATTTGGGTCAGTTTAAATTCAGGATGCCCTGGAGACAATCATGACTCTTGATGGAAATTGTTATGAATAATGGGGCTATTTGACTACAAGTAGAAAATATGTTCCCTGTTAAATCATTGTCACCCCAGGCAAGATTATTATTCTCCTATCTCTTTCCTGTGACCTCCTCCCTTCCCCCTTATTCATAGCTCAAGGGCTATTCTGCCTTTGCCACACTTAATGGCTCCCCTGATGGCTACAAGTTGCATTGCACAAGGTGGAAATAAAGACTAAATCCAGAGGGGCAATCAGACACTGAATGTAATGCTTGGGGTTTTTTTCTTTTTTTTTTTTCTCTTTATATAATCCCCCCTATCCAAAAGACAAAAAGAGAAATAGCCAGCCCCTGCATAGTATCTGTTGTCTGACAAGGTCCCACTGTCACTTAGAAGTACCACTTTAAAAGTGCTCTACCATAGGCTCATTATCTGTGATTCTGGAAGGAAGATATGCCAGTAGCTGAAAGTCCGTTTTATAATTTCCCTGTTACTATTAATTTCATGTCTTTCAGATCAACATGGAACAAAATGTAGAAATTCCTGAAAATCTGTAAGGGGCCTCAATAAGGACTGATAACCAAAGATGTATTGATTCTTCATGTACTGCATAACTGGCACAAATAGAAGCAGTAGATTCTTCCGAGACTGTTGATTAACTGTGGTTTATTGAAATTTTAGAAATTATAACAAGTTAACTTCCCAGACCTCCTGCCTCAAACAGTAGAGGTAAAACATGTAGAGCACTCTTTGATCTACTGATACTAACAAGACTAATGTTAGCGGTAGAATAAATACTATTAATTCAAAACTATTTGAAAATAGTTCAGTAAATAATGTGGCCAACTTGTTAGGGCATTTTTAATATAAGACTTAGACTAGTTAATATTCTTAATTGTGATGTAGGAAGCATGGGTATAGGAGGGAAATTTGCTTTCTGAAGGTCTGAAAAGCAAAAGAAGGTTACTTCTTAAATATTCGAGTTAATACCAGGAAAAGAAATTTTGCATTCTAACAAGCCTGGTTTAGAACTTTCATAAAACTCAGGAAAGAATTGAAAAATAATGTGAGACTTGTCATCATAGTATGAAAGCTGTAGTACAGTAACATTCTCTTCTTTTTTGTCTTTCCATCTTAAACCTATGATTATTTAAAATTACATTAATTATTCCATTATAAGTGCAGAATGAAAACCTTTACAGAGTTCCTTCTGTGCCTCACTTCCTATGCTAAGGTTAGCTACAGAAGCTGTGGATTATTCATATGAGATGATGTCAAGATCAGCTTTGTCTGCATATGGAAGGCCAGATTCGGATATCAAGAGCATTTGTCACCAGGACAGTAAGGCTTATCAAACCTATTGAAAAGCACACTGAGAATCTGCTTTACTATAAAAAGACCTGCATCTAAGAAAAAATATTGTCATAAAACATTTCATCTGGAAACCACATAATTGTAAAGTATAGGATAAACTTCTCATTTCTAAAAGTACATTATGTCACATTAATTTTTGAAAGGTGTGATTTTTCTGCACAGTTTTATTGAATAGAAGATCAAGAACATTTTGTTTCCATGTTTTCAAGTTAAAAATTAGAAGTTATGGGAAGACTCTGTGAACTAAGCATATAGTTTTACTTGTGTCTGTTTTCATTATTTCATTCAAACATTTATTTCATAAACATAAGCATGGCTTCATACATGATGAAAGCGTCTACTGCCAAGTGTTTCCTCTTTCATATGTACTTTGGATAAAGTTTATTTTATTGTGTTAACCAGAGGAAATACTTGAGAAATTGAAATACTGTCAACTATGTCCTCAAAGTTCTGTAATGTATATATGTGTAGTTTTGTTGCTGATGCAACTTAATATTATTACTACTGCCATTTTAAAAGAACTTCCAGATCAAGTTCCAGCAGTGGAAAATAACTGTCTATCCCCAAAGCATCTACAGATTATAGGATAAGAGTTAAAGTTGTGCATTTTTTTTTAATATTAACAACCAGTATACGACTATTAGGCCACAGCATAGGCCTGTCATTATTTATACTTCTCTTTCAACAAGGAACTGCTTACTATAGGTGACACCAGTTTCACATGAGTCCAGCAATTAAAAATTAGATGGTCAGTATAAGCTGCTGATCTAGAGTACTTCTCTTGTCATTGGGACCGGATCACACTTCTGGAGGATGGTTCTTCCCATCCTTAGGTGGTGAAATGAGCAATATTCTGGATGTGACCATTTTCAGACAACTAGAATCTTTCTCCTGACATAAAATATTTCTCCAAAGTCTCATTTTGTGATAGGTTAAGTATGACAGAATCTGTATGAAATACTCATAGAAAGATTTGCAGAACGAAGTCTTAGATGAGTAAAAATAGACAAAATTAATACCATAGAGGTCCTGCTCTGAAACTTTTTTTAGAAAAGATCCCATTGGCTTTGATTTGTGCTTGCTTCAGAAGAGTTCTGTAATTCTACTGCCAAATCTTCCAGTTGTGTCTAATACTCCGTAATAAAAAAATTAAAGATGATTTTCAGAAGAGAATAACAAAAACCTTAAACTGGTCTATAAGACAAGTGCAAGTTTTCGTGGTTTTCTTGAGTCCAAAAAAAAGAAAAAAAAGCTCTACTACTTAAATAAGTATCTGCAGTTATTACAGGGAATTGCACAGTGAAATATTTTAGGACATCTATTTTTGTCATTAGGATTTCAGTTATGGTGATTCAGAAATGGACAACATCTACATATAATCAGCAGGGGTCTGATTACAAGTGTTTGAGTGACTAGGTGCCCTGTGGGGTTTGTCCTAAATAGGTAGTCTTCAGTTTGTGAATTTTACCTAACAAAGCCAGGATATTTTCCTCTTGGAATTATGTCTTGATGAAAGCATTTTTAGTTGGGTTCATGGCAACATCAAGTCATAAATTGCACAAAAGCCTAGACATGAGCTATGACAATTGAAACCTACACTTACCGTGAGTATCAATTAAAAAGGTTTATGTTTATGATGACTGTAACCGTACCATACATTACAGAATAATGGTTTCCTTGTTGGGGAAAAAAAAAAAAAGAGAGAAAACTGCCTTTTCTGTCATGTTATCCTTGATATCCTTAATGATCCATTAATTACTACACATTACCCTGTGAAATTCAAGTGCAATGAAAACATCTTGCAAGTGCAGTATCCTCCAAGCCTGTTATTTTTGTTACTATCTTTGTGGATTGAAAGATCTTTTTTCCTTTTCTTCTCTTCACAGGAAATGATCTCTTTCTAGTTGCAGTGCATGAACTTGGACACGCTCTGGGCTTGGAGCACTCTAATGATCCCACTGCAATCATGGCTCCATTTTACCAATATATGGAAACTGACAACTTCAAACTACCTAATGATGATTTACAGGGCATCCAGAAGATATACGGTATGTCGTGTTCTCATCAGACAGTGTAAGCTTTTCAGTTTAGAATTCCTTTGAAGTCCTCCTGTCCATATCACCTCTCCGAAAGAGTTCATTTGTGTGGACTTCACCAGCTGTTATGCCAGAGTCTCTATGTGAGTAAAACATCCAAAGATTTTTGAGGATGCTCTTACTTTGTTTCTCACTGTTCACAACTGATATTCAAGTTTGCATTTGTCTGGAATAGTAATTTTAAATGTTTTAAAAAGCCATAAAGAAAATATATGCAAAAGGATTCCAAACTATGAAAATATTAAGAAATGCAGGCCTTTAACTGTAATGACATTATTTACACAGGTGTCCAAGCTCATGTAATGGGATGAATTGACTGCTTCTCAGTTTAGGAGTTATAATACAGAAAATTTCTCTCAAAATCTGAGGTCCCAAAAACACCCTTTCTTATGATAAATATAGCAAATTGATCTCAAAATAATGTTATCACCAGCCCCTAAAGAGGGTAAAGAAGGGCCTACTTCTTTAAAATATGTTCATTTAGGGGTTTTGTGGCCTGATATAAAATACATGTGATGCAAATAAATTCTGCATTTAACAAGGCAGTTGAATTTTTTTTTTAATAATCAAAACAATAACATAATTGTGATTATGGGTTGAATGTAACACCCACTCCCTTATTACTATCCCTTTAATTTCCAAAGACATAGTTTTGGTTTTGGTTTTAAATAGTCTTTTTTTTCTTTAAAAATATATTTTATTTTTAGAATTGAAAAATCTGTCGTATCTCTGTGTTCACACTTTGTATCCAGTACATATAATTTGAAATTGCCTTGCTTAATAGTCTTTAATTAAATCTTTATTGGATTAAATTTTGTACTCCAAATTTTTCCTGTGTAAAATTTGTCATGTTTATGTTGAATATTGTGAGGGCCCATCCTTCTTTATCTTTACTACCAGAAAGGACAACTACAATCATGTAGAATTACTGTACTGCAAACTAGATAACTGGATATCTTCAGCCTCCATGGTGTAATAGTAACAATAATTTTAAAATATCATATTAACAAGAACAGATATATATTTTCATAAAGCATAAATAGCGATTTCAAAATGATTGGCTGATCAAGTTTTGTTTAGTTGGGGTTTTTTTTCCTGTGTGATTAGCTGGAAGGAAGGTTGTTTCTCATGACCTCATGAATTGGTAGTCTAGACTTAAGGGCTAGACAAGAATACTTTGCTGAAAACTAGCTGCTAAGCTTGAACAGCTGTGGGCTATACATTAGGAGAAATGTGTTACCCCTGGGAAGTAATATCTGACATCACCACCAAATGGCATAAAAAAACTTTGATTTGGGGTTAAAAGCTTTCCAACATGAGCTACTGCAAACTGATTCCTTTGCTCCCTTTAAAATCAAGATGTGATCTGGAATCATATGCCTCAATAAAAATGTCACACCTATTAAAATAATTACTTTGGTCTGCAGTATTCCTTGAAATACTGTTATTAACTGTAAATTATAAATGTCACAAGTATTAAAATTGTGAATGAAATAAATGCCTTATTAAATTGCATGACAACCATTTGGCGAGTTTAAGATTTCCTTACATAATCCATCTTGTTCTTTATAAAGTATGTAGTTTTTTGTAAAATTCTCAGAAATTCAAATGCCATTTGTGCAGTTTTAGAGTCGACTTACTATTCAGAAGTGTTTCTGAAGCTGGCCATGGAAATGGTATTTATTTTTAAAAGTCAAAGTGTATTATCTATTTAAGTGATTTGAAGAGAGGCCTAAATAGAATGAGCAAAAATTAAAACATTCATCTTGTTTCCAGAAATCTTACTGATCCAAGTGAAGCTTCTTATCTTTTTGTCCATGAAAAATAAACATTAATATGTGTAGAGAGGGGAAGGCATTTTCAGTATACTCATTTCAAGTAATTCAGTATGTGATTAAGGTTATGATCAGTATCTGTCTAGGATGGCCTGATGACTTTCAGGTAGAGCTATTATGGGTGGGATAGTCATTTCATCAATCTCTGTATGTTATGACTGATAATATATTTGAAAGAAGAAAAATCTTTTAAGACTGCTCTACAGGGTTTTAGTTTTTCACTTGAAAAAAATATGTGAATCATGGCAGGGGGGTGGTGTGGTGTATGTGTTATATACATGCCTAGGATTTGAGGTCCAGTTTTAGGAGCACCTGTACATACCAAGGGATACTGGAAAAACCTGGGAATGTCCTGTCTCTAATGAACATGAGATTACTTGATCTAAAAATTTGGTCAGTAGGACATAGCAGGTATGCTACAGACATGCATGTGTGCATTGATGAGTATAGATTGAAGATATAGGTTGAAAATCTATTAACTGATGATGATCTTATAAGGAAAAAGATTTTTTTCGTTTATTTGTACGAGAGACAATGATTCTAAGAGCTCTTACTCAGTTGGTAAATAATGTGCTTTGAACTACTTCTCATCTGAAATCATGGTGGCCTAAGCATCCTTTGAAGGTTTTATTGGAATGTTGTTCCAATAAGGAAGATTCTGGATATTGAAAAGTAATTATTTTCCTTGGTTTTGTTAGTCATTCTTTATACCCTTTATAACCAGTGCTGGTTGGTAACTGGAACAGGCTCCCTAGGGAAGTGATCACAGCCTGACAGAGTTCAAGAAGTGTTTGGACAATGCTCTCAGGCACATGGTGTGACTCTTGGGGTGTCCTGGACAGGGCCAAGAGCTGGACTCAATGATTCTAAAGGGTCCCTTCCAACTCAGCATATTCTGTGATTCTATTATTCAATGGTTTCATTACATCAGAAAGGTGTGTTAGGTCACTTTTTCATTCCCCTTTCACTGTTGGGTTTGTACAGCTTACAGCTGGTTTTTGTTGTGTATGTGTCCTTTAGTGGGTTTGTATATTACATCCTGCTGCTGTATTTTTAAAGGTCCACCTGACAGGATACCACCACCAACAAGACCTCTGCCAACAGTGCCCCCACATCGTTCAGTCCCTCCAGCAGACCCACGAAAGAATGACAGGCAACCTAAACCTCCCCGGCCACCCACTGGTGACAAACCTCCCTATCCTGGAGCCAAGCCTAACATCTGTGATGGGAACTTCAACACTCTGGCTATTCTTCGCCGGGAAATGTTTGTTTTCAAGGTAGGAGGCTGTGAATTTTTCAGTGTTACATCAAATGTCTACATTTCTCTTTTTTTTTATAAAGCAAACTCTCATTCATCATGACTCTACATTCCCAGCCTGCTCACAGTTAGAAAGTTCAAGAAAAAAATTAAAAAATAAATATACACATGCCTTAAACAACTAGCAGGGGACTGCTGTAATGTTCTATTTTAGGAAACTACCCATGTCAGCAGAAACTGTAATGCTTCAAAATCTAAGGGTAAATAAATGCTGCATGTTATGGAAAGATAAAAAGTGTAAATCAATTCATGAATAATAGGGATCCTTTTGTTGGGGATACAGCCACATGCTAACATACAGGAGACACTGTGTTTTCAGCACTTGTTCATTTTTTTTTTTTTCATGGAACTATAATTTTAACTTTACAAGTAGATCTGTCATTTACAAAGGAAGTTTGTCATTGTGTTGTGGTTGCATTGAAACCACAATATCTTACTAAAGGTCTTTGCCACAAAATTCTTACTGCAAATGTGTCATTGTTTGTTTCCGTTCATCTTCTTGCTCTGAGCTGAAAATGTGGTGTATATACAACAAATTGAAATAAACAAACAGAACTGAAAGGCAGTCTTTTAGTAGAAGCACTTTGCTAAGGCTCATGGACATCAAAGGTATCTTTAGGAGGATGATCTGCAGTATGGTTTCCAGAAGGTATTGAATGGTGAAGAAAAATTACAGAATCATTATTGCTTAGTCTCTTAAACCAATTTGCTGACAGGTAATGTTGTGCAAAAATTTCAGAAACAAGCAACAAGATAATCTGGTTTTTTGAAGTAATAGTGTGTCAGATTTGCTTAAGCAGTAGGAAGTGTGAGATCTTTGTTTTGTAAATGTATGATAGGATCCTTTTTATCTTCAATATTATAGGTAGAGAAGAAGGGCCTTTCATGTGAATAGATAAGCCTTTTCTCTTCAGCGACAGTGTAAGTGCAAGGGAAAGGCAATGTATTTGTCCCAAAACATGAAACTCCCAGTCCAATTTTGTTGTCCTTTCTGATAGGACTCATTTCTCCCGTATGTGTTTTCTTTTTATATAACCTATCTTACCAGATAAGTCTTATTAGCAATGCTACCCAGGCTTTCACTTTCTTTAGCATGTATAAAAAAATATGTACAAATATCTTTACATTAATTTATTCAAAATTATTGAGCTACCTTCACAATCCAATGGGCAGGAAATATTTTTCCCATAAACAGCTAAGGATTTTTGCAGCCTGGGGCTGTCAGACCATTCCATTTGAATAGATGGTATATGGTCAAACACTGGGAGGTCTTGAACCATCAGTCTTTTATGACTAAAACTCAAAGGTTGAGGAAGAACCTAATTTTCTAACTTGACGTTAAGCAGGATATTAAAACACCTACTTCAATCTCATGTCATCTACCTCAAGAGCAATAGAACATATTCTCATTTAGTTTAGACATAAATCAATAAACTGAGAAATGCTGTTCCACTAATACAAAGTTTCCTGTCTAGGCAAGTCTGTGTTCCTGGATAAATATATTCACCACCATTAATAATCACTCTTATCTATTCTGATTGAAAACAAATTAAATTTTCTTCAAAAATGTTTACTGCTCACTGCCTTAACACCACATATTTACCGTAAAGTGTGTATGCTTGCTAGTGTACAGACTGCATTTATGTTCCAGAATTAAAATTCCTTTCATGATTGTTCCAATGAGGAAATACGATAAAAGTCTCAGAGAAAAATGACCAGTAAGAGAACACTTACAGATTTCTCGTATAGAGTCTGACTCTCCAAATGAAGTCAGTGCAATCTTAAAAGCAATGTGTTAGGAAGGAAGTAAGAGGTCACCTTTGTTGAGGTTAATTTCTTTAGGGTCCCACAGTTTCCCTTTTCTCCTCAGGATGCCTGGGAACATAACAAGGCATGCCTTGGGTTAGCGTGCTAAGCAATGGATTTTGCCCAAGTATAGAGATTTTGACTTTGTAGAATGAGTGTCTTTGAATGCTTTGATGTAGTGAGCCTTAACTCTCTTGTTTGTACATTAATTTGCTGATGAAGATTTTTGTCTGCTAGAGGATTTTTATTAATTGTTTTAGATTTTTTTTGGGGGGGTAGCAAGAGGTGATCTATAGGGAGGACTATAAAAGGAGCAGAAAAGGGGAGGAGTTAGAATAAGTCAACTTTGCAGAATCCTGCAATGTGGGACAGATTGTGAGGAAAAGCTCAGCATGTCTGCAGGTAGCAGAAAAAGGACAGGAATTAATTCTTAGCTGATGTAAACAGAAATAGGGACTGAACACAGGGAAAGCATCCATCAGTGGAGGAAAACAAGCTGGAGGTTTTGTGGTCTGTCACAACAAAAATAATCCAAACCTCTTTTCCCTTGCCCCTTAATGGTAGTGCAAGGGAAGACTGGGAAGGCATGAGTGATGGGCTGAGAGCCAAGTACAGAAAGGTGGGGAACAGGGGATTGATGACAGTACTGTACCAGGTGGAAACAATTAAAGAAGAATTACAACCTTCATTGGAAGAATTATTGCTGGATAGTTCCCAGATGAGTTAAATGAAGAAAGTTGGAGGCTAATCAAATTAAATCCTTTTCTTTCTTTGTCTTTATCCAGAGGTCTGTAATTACTGTGTAGTGGCAGATTTTACTGCCTCCTAAATGGAGTGTATGCCATGTACCAATTTCAAATTGAAAATAGCCACTTTTTTTTTCTCGTGGGCAAGTCTCAAAATCAGGAACTCAATTTGTTTAAATAAATCCTTGAAATTGCTTGGGAACTTAGCCACAGAGTTGAAAAATTTGAGCACTTTTGAATAATTAAATTCTAAGTTAAACATAAAACTGAAGCATGAATCTAACACGTAAAGATATACTGTGGATTTTCATAGTAGATGACAAGCAGTATTAATTTCAAGATTGTTTTCTCTTGACTGTTGAGCTATTAGATATACTTAAGAGCATCAGAATATTAGAAACAATTTCTATGTTCAGTCAAATTAGTGAGCTTTGTCTGTGGTTTTAAGACTGTCTGGCATTCTCAAACGGATATATCCAGAGTAAAACTGAATAGCAGTAAGCTTAAAGAGAAAATGCAATTTACACTTATCCATCCCTTTTTATTGTTTTGCCATCACTTTGACAAAGTAACAATCCTAGAAACACTTGATAAAAATTGTAGGGCTGTAGAAATGAAAAACGGGGGAACTGTTCTTGATCTAACATAAATATTAAACACAAAAGTAAAGCAATCAACTTACTAAAGATTCTCCAGTGATCACCAAATAAAATTATAATTTTGCAGATCAACTTTTTTGGTACTAATGATTGGATTTTAATGAAAAGATAATTCTTTTACTTTAAATATACACATATCACTGACATATAAGTATGTTGTCCCAAGAGGATTTCTTCCAGAATTCTTTAAATTAGATGCCCTTAAAATATCCCTGCCAGCTGTAAGGTTTGGGGACACAGTATGCTATGCAACAAAAATGTTTGCTAAAATCAATACATTGTAACTATTGGTTTCAGTTGTCATCAGCTGATAAATACTACTCTTATTTGACTCATGTTTGAACTGGTGTAAGGAACTATCAAGACAGAAGAATTTCTATGCCAAAATTCATGTGTGCCAAGTTTTTGTCTTTGGATAGCTTCTTAGCTTCTGTATTTATACTAAATGCAATTATTATTTTGCTGTCACACTCATTTCCAGTCTTTTCTCCTTCTGTTTTGTTCGAAGTCCCCTGACACAGAAAAATGGCTGAAAATGGTGGGGGAAAAAAGGTCTTCCTTTTCTGGGCAAGTTGTGCAAAATGGTATGACAGTGTCTGCCTTTAATGAAAGTCCTCTCTGCCATTGTGTGTAGCGATGTGTGGTATCCAACAATACTCTCCTCTCTTCTTAACATCTCCTGAGAGTACCTTCAGGGCTAGTGCATCATGAAGAGGAACCGTTGTCTAAGGTCTGCAGAAAAGATCCATTAGCGAAGAAGTTTGCAGCATATACTTACACTTTCTTCCTATGTCCTGTGCAATTCACACTTTGTTCCTTGGCAACAAAATTACCTCTAGCTCTTCTTCAACAAACAGTGTGACTGCTGTCAATATCCTTTTCCTTTACGTTCTTTTCAGTCTCACAGATAAAAAAAATCGTGTTTTCTTGAACAAGCTGCATCTAGAAAAGTAAGCAGTAAATATGTGAGACTTGTCCTTCATAAGCATCAAATTAGAGTCACTGTCCTTTTTATATGTGACACATGTTTTTGTTTCACAGAAGAATATTTCGTGGAGGTTGCACTGGTCCTTTGTTTAATGTTAAATCCCTTAGAAACAAATGAATGGATCCTATATAATCTCTAATGGTTTTAGTATTCATGTTGGAAAAGTTAACTCCTTGAAGAATAGCATTACATACTGGGGTATTTTTTAAAATGTAATTTAAGTATTAGATCGAGAAGTTTGTCCAGCAGACAAATAACATTTACAGCTCAGAGAAATGTCTTCTGAACATTGCAGATGGTAGAATGTGGAACCAGTTTTAGGAAGGCCTTAACAGGCTGTAGTAATTTCTCCACAACTTGCAGAAATTTGTTTTCTGCCTCTTCATCTGCTAAGAACCATTGTAAAAACATTTATGACACGCTGAACAAGCCAAGGCAATTAGGCTGTAATTACTCCTTGGCATTAGTTTAGACTGCAGTTGCTTTCATATGTTACTGTATAGGTTCCATTTAATATCCCTCTTAGAATTGTGTATTTATATAGAGTATGCCGTTAAACACAAAAGGAAAAAAAATCTGTTTCTTTTTATGTGGTAAACACATGAGGAACTTTTAAAGCATTCTAGCATTGGCTATTTAATCATAACTGGTAGATCTAATTAAAAATCTGTGAGACAGAGGGAAAATACTACTAATAAAAGCAGAGACAAAGAAACAGCTATAGTATGAGACTTGATTTCACTGTATTTGAAAGCAGACTTTTTTTAGAGCTCTTGTGGTCTGTTTGTGTAGCTGGTTTTTGTCGTGTCATGCTCTGGGTGTCTGAGCTGTCAGCTACTGCCTGGGAAAGTTCAGCAGAGGATCTTGAGGAAGTAGACACTTTGTGATCTGAGAGGGAAAACCACTTAACATCTTATCTATAAAAGACTAGGACCAGTAGTTCAGAAGTAGCTAGGTCTGCAGAGAGCAGACTCCTTTCCCCCTATTTTTTGTATCATTTTAGGAAGAACAACTTGATGGAATTTGCCAATTTTGAACTAATCAGGGAAGGAAAGCTGCTTTAATTCAAGTAATTCAGTTTATATGTCGAAAAGGAAGGAGAAAAGCAGCAAAAACTCAGTAGGGATTTCAATATATCATAATAGAACAAGCTAACTGGAAGTGTACAGCATGGATGTTTTATGAAACAAAACCAAATTGTAGGATGTCATGAAGGATAAAAGCAGGGACATGCTGGGATGCTAAAAAGTTGTAGCTTGTCTGTTTTTGATAATTGAATATTTTCACTGACAGATGTAAAAATATGCTCCTAATGTTACCTCGGCCTTTCAGTCTGCTTCTAAGCTAGGAAAGGTTTTTGGCTAACGTATTTCACAGGTTTAAAATGAGAAGCATCGTCTGTTCCTTACAGTGGGGAAAGCGGGTAGTATTTCCATCCAGCTGTAGAGCAATTTAGACAAGAAAATAATCACCTGGGTAATAATTGTACCAGAGTAGTTCAGTTTAAAATCCTGAAGTTAAAATCACTTTTTAAAAAGTTGTCTTGAACTTTATTGCACAATTCTCAAGATGGCAGTCCAGTCATAGCAATACTTATTATCTAGCACCTACACGCATATCTGTATATATATATATATATAAATTTTATGTTTTATATATATGTAAAGTCTATAAAGTATAGAAAGTTCTATATTTTTAGGGCTTTATTTACAAAGGTATCAGTATAATTGATATAAATCTTATTGAAACTTACAAGCAACTTGAACTAATTAATAGTCTGTACTATCTGCCTAGTAAAATTTCTTAGTCATATAGTAGCCGATTAAGAAGTAAAACCTTACCAGGATGTATGACTCAGTATCTTCAACAGGGCTTTAGATTTGTCAGGAGAGAGAGTACTGCTTTTTTTCCAAAAGTCTGTGTTTTCATTGGCAAACAGTGTGATGTAAAAGGATTTAATCAGTAGTAGAGCAGATGGTACTGAGTTCCTCTCATGTCCATCATATGTGCTTTGCTTTTAATTAGATACAGTTTGTCCTCTGAGGCCAAACAGTTGCACAATACATGTGGTTCAGATTTTTCAGAAGAGTAGTTCTCCCTTAGACACTGGTGTCTTTGGCTGTGGACCCCATGAGAGTGCACCACACAATTGTTGAATCTAATGGTGGGTGTTACCATCTTGTTAATATGTAATTGGTCACACCATCTTGACCCAAATAATCTCTTACATGCAAAATATTATTTCTTCTCATTAATTCTCAAAATTATTATTTCTTCTCATACCTCTTTTTGCATGACACAATTGTACCTGTTGCTTGACTACCTCCGTACTACAAGTTTGCATTGCAATACAGTTCAGGAATACGAGGTAGATTTAACAGCTGTGCTGAGGCATTGCCTTGAACTTGAAAGCTAATATTCTTCTGAATTTTATTTTCCCTGAGAGAAAAGCAAGACAGATGATTTGTTTAATTTCAATTTAAATATAAGGAAAAAAAAATATCCCTTCTGCGACTTTTTGTACCAACAGAAATATGAGCACTAAAATGTCATAGCCTCCCAAAATATTTCTGTCATGTATTTTCCCTGCTTAACTCCAAAGAAAGTTTCAAGTATTTCTTCATACTCCCCCAAAACATCTAGCGGTCCTTTCCACCCTCAACTATTCAGTGATTCTGTGAATGTGCTGAAATTTGACTGTTTCACACACTCATTTCCCAGTAGTATTTGCTCCATCTCCTTTGGAATATAACTGTCTGAGGCAATAGCTAGTGAGATTTGGTCAGGAGACTGTTTTGTGACTCCTTCATTCCAGCTCAGAGAAAGAGACCAGGCAGAGGAGATTGGGGTGTGTGGCAGCTGCTCGCAAACACTAACCAGAGAAGTGCAGGGGAGGGAATGTCCACCCTTTCTGGCTGTGTGAGACATGCTCTGCTGCCTCCTTCCCACCTCCTTCCCCTGGGTCAGCTTTCAGAGGAAATCATCCTCCTTCCTAGGGTCGGGCTCTGAGCTAAAATACTTTATTCAAAGGTTGACTTGGTCCTGCCTCTTTGAAACTCTCACAGTCTCATGATGAGCCATTAATACCCACAAGGTGCGCTCCCTAACGCAGAGAGTCCTCACAGATAAAAAGGAGCACTTCAGACTCTTCAAAGGTTTACACAGAGCTGGACAGTCTGAGTTTAACAGGAATACTGGAGGGAATTGTGTGAAGTATTATACAAGTGTGGTAGCAGGCTTTGGGACAATGTTTAAAAGGTTTGGGCAGTTAAATGTGAATCTAAATAAATTTTTATTTCTGATTTAGTTTTAATCTAATAAATACTGAAAAATGTGGTACTAAATATTTGCAAACAATTGGCCACAATTCAAAGAATTAGTCATTCTTTAGAAACATTTTTTAAAATATAATGGAATTGGGTGAATCTGAAGCTCTCTGGTACTTGCTTTATGCAAAAGGATAGAGTGCGTCAAATTTTCATATATTCTTAAGAAAGTACTTGTAAGTTGAATTAAAAGATAGAATTGTTACTTTTTCTCAGTCAAAAAAAATAATCCTCCAACAAATGACTGTGCTTGTGTAGCATTACTTGTGTGTTTAGACTTCCTATTTTTATTAGTTGTTGAAAATAACTGTCCCTTTTTTTCCTCCCCATATGACAAGAGTTTGTTCTAAAATCTACTTGACCATTAAAAATTGTGTTTTCAATCACAAGTTTTACATACTATCAAATGTAAGGAATACTGAACAATTATGGTTCTGCATAACACTTTTAAATAAGAGAAAGACATTAAAAATAGATAAACTAATGTACATGAAAAGATTCTAATGTGGTAAATTTATTTCCTCTGCGTAACTCAACAATAGAGAATCTCAGGGGGAAAAATGCCCTCAAAGGACATTATCACTTGATAAAGGACTAATGATGTCAATTAATGTGAAAAGATGAAATCTCGGGGATTTTTACCCTCATAGTTACAATATTTGTTCCCTAATGTCAAAGAATCCTGTGACCCTATTAATTTTTCACTTGTTATTTTTATACAGTAAAAATTAATAGCAAAAAACTTTTAACTGAATTCTAAGGTGAAAAAGGTATTTAATTTTGTAGAAGTGTCCTGTTTTCAGAGGCTCAGTGTTTGAGAGTACTGATTAAAAATATTTCATTGGCAAGAGAATAGAAAAAAGTGTTATTGACAAAAAATAATTGCAAAAACTCACAGCAAGGAATAATCTAAAATTACATGGAGGCAATATCTTTAATTTTGTGCCACCAGCAAGTGTTATCTTGTAATATTAACAATACATTTTAATTGAGGTTACATCCTAATGGAACCAAAGGGAGTAATTGCAGAAACACTTCAAGCACAAGGCTTAATTAAAATTTCTTGTTGTATAAAATTGTGGCCTTTCAACTAATTTAGGTAAACATTTTGGAAAACAATTGGAATGGCTTGTAATGTAAGCTTTTTCAAACTGTGGTATTATTTGCTTATACTTGCTTAATCTTGGTTTACAGCCAAAGCTTTATATTCTAGCAGTATTTGTATGTTTTTAATTTCTTTGATTCTTCAAGAGGTTGAGGGTCCACAATGTAAAATTTGGCAAGGGTTTAAATGCAAATAAACTAAACTCATTTGTTCCTCTGAATTAGCCATTTCCTATGCAAAACACCTCACTACTAAACAGCTGAGATCTTAAATAATGTAAAACAACATGTATGTTTATTTTTTCAACAACTTAGTGAAACACTATTCACACTATTGACAATCTATTGAAAAATAACAAAAATTTATAACAGATATTTACTTAAACGCTGCATTTTCTTCTTTTTTATAAGCTATAGCTTGAATATTTTTTAAGTGTTGCTTTCCTTGCCTGTTGAGTGAAAACTTGGCCCACTTGAAAATAATGGGAAAAAACTCCACTGTCTATAACACGATGATGATTTCACTTGGTTTTAATTACCTTTGGTATAACAGGGGACTGTCTATGATGAGTAATACATACTAGGCAAAATCATGCAAGAAACAACAGACCAGCTTGTAATACCAAGTATATGAAATCAAAAACTGTTTTTATATACAAAATCAAATGTTATTATGCTACATTTCCAGTTGATAAATCAAAATGACACAGGGACCATTTTCATTCATGATTTGGCATATATGTCTGCTGAAAGTATCTTTACCAAGGAGAATAGACTGTATTAGGACAAAGGGTATACTTAATAATGGCAGAGTTCAATCCTTTCCCATTCTCCCTAAGACTGCACCAGCATTTCTCCTCAATCTTATCATGATAGAGCCTTTGATGATGTATTGGAATGATGTCTGGCCAGCGCTTTATAACACCCACAGTCATTTACTGCCTTAAATTGTACATTCCCAGCTTATCTGTAATCAGATGTGGTTTATGATATTACATATTCACTGTTAGAAGTTCCTTCACTTTCTTCATGATCTAATCCCTGTATCTGAGTGACAGAGGCAGTGAGCAAAGACAATCAAATATCTATCATTTTCATATTTGCATTGCCATGACAGATGCTATTGTTGTCTGCTGTTTTCTGGATGTTTCATTCTTACTGGCCTGGTTTTCTCATTGGCCATTGCTGTCAACCTCAAAGCTGAGACACTCCAGAAATGTCACTGTTCACCCACTGATTACTGTGGGATCTTCTACAGTCTTTTTCTTAATCCTACCATGTTCACCAGAGAGAAGATTTACTTAGCCTTGCCCTATACCATTCAAAGTTAGGTTTGGAACCTGGATTTTTAAAATTTTTGTCATCAGCACAATATCAGAGAACACAAGCATTAAAGTGAGATCAAAAAGCATATATTAGCCTCTTATCTTGCAGCAGCTTGAATCCAAAATAACTCTCATACTCTCACTTACAGGACATGGAGCACATTTCTCAAAGGAGAAAAAGAACTTTAGCACAGGAGCTACCAGGGCTCATTGACAGAGCTTTAAAATAGATTGGAAGGGGAAAAGGGACAAAACCAGTGATAAGCAATTGCCAGTGATAAGTAGTAGGATGGCATGCCAGAACTTGATGAATTGGGTGCTAGTGAGAACCCTTGGGGTTGAACCTGCCTGGAAATGTGGGGGACAACAAAAAGAGACTGTGGTAAATGGGGTGACATCAGGCTGGTGGCTGGTCACTAGTGGGGTTCACACCACTCCATCTTAGGGCCAATTCTCTTCTACACTTTCACAAACTTGGACACAGAACTTGAAGAGATACTAAGTTTGTCAATGACACTAGATTGGGAGGAGCTGATTACTCCATTGAGGGCAGAGAAGCCCTGCAGAGAACTGAACAAATTAGAGGGCTGGGCAATCACCACCCATATGAAGTTCAACAAGGAAAAGGGCCAGATTCTGCACCTGGGACAGGGCAACCCAGGATGTACACACAGATTCAGGAATAAGATGCTGGAAAGCAGCACTGTGGAAAGAGACCTGGGAGTCCTGGTTGATGGAAAGCTGAATATGAGTCAGCAGTGCCCTGGCAGCCAGGAGGGCCAAGCCTGTCCTGGGGGCATCAGGCACAGCATCACCAGCTGGGCAAGGGAGGGGATTGTCCTGCTCTGCTCTGCACTGGGGCAGCCTCACCTTGAGTATCTACTTGTTATAAGTACGCATATGTACACAGAGGTGGTATGACCTGAAATGAGCACGATAGGTCCTCTTCCATTTCCCCTATGAAGAGTATATTAAAAGAGTAAGATATTGTCTTGAGAACCTCATCCTGGTTAGAACAGCTTCAGTATCTCGCTTATGTATGAACTGTCCTAAACTACTGCAATCAGGAGGAAATATTTTAATTACTCACTTTCTTGCTTCCACCTCTGGTTCTGACATGACTCGTCAGGGCATTCCAAACTGGTCTCAGAGATTTCATACAATGTGCAGTGTGGAGAAGGCAGAGAGACAGAATAAGTGGTAAGATGAGCACATACTGCATCTGCACACAGGATCACATTGAATTGCATATGTGTGCAAAACAATGAAATTTGGTTTCATGAATTATGAAGATTCAAGGGAGGCACATGATTATTTTAGGTTTTCAGAGACATTATAAATGTCAATATGAGACTTAGTGACACAGCTGATTTTATGTGTTGTATTTCTGTATGTGTGTATGATGTGTATATTGTGGTTTTCATCAGTTTATGCTGTGTCCTCATTCACTGACATCCCTCTTTCTTCACACCATTCTATTTACTGCACATTTCATTTATTCATTAAATGTTTTATTTCTTTCCTCTTACTTTCTTGTAAATGTTTTCATATTATTAGTTATAGAATCATAGAATCAGAATGGTTTGGGTTGGACGGGACCTTCAAAGGTCATCTGTTCCAACTTCCCTGCCATGGGCTGGGACATTCATTTGCATATGGAAAGAAAGATATCTGCATATGAATTTATGGATGTGACAGAAATATGAAAATACAGGTCATATAGTGGTAAGTTGTATAAATAATATAAATGTAAAATACCACAATTCTTTCTAGTAAAAAGGTCACAGCTTAAAGGAAATGAAATCTTTTATTACATCTAGAAAAAAATGTTTGGAGTACTAATTTCTGTGTTCCTACAATATCAATGATGGACTTTTGATGGTTGATTTTGGATAATCCTGGTGGACATAATTTGTTACTGCCTCATCTTCAAAAGCTTTTGGCCAACAAGAGTGAATGATAATGACTTCTATTTTATTTCCACGCTGAAAACAAACTTAGAAGCTTCCTTTAGCTGAAAATTATGCTAGGCGATATCATAGACATGCCATAGTTCACAAGCCACAAACTTAATCATGCAGGTGCACATTATTTTTTTACCAAGTGAATCCTTCTCTACTCTATTTGGAGTTTGCTAAACTTCATGCTTTGCCAGGAATATCTACCCGGCTTAATAAAACTAGAAATAAGTATTTATGGCTTTGGCTTATTCATAATTTCTCCATTTGACTTCTTTCAGTGTTTTTGCTGTCTGCATCTAGAAATTTTGGTGAAAAAGGTCATACCTTCTCTTGGATTATCTGTAACTTTAGTTTATCAAGGCCTATAGCCTCCATTCCTTGCTCATTTAATACCCCATATATTTTGAGGGTAAAAATTAAGAAAGGTCGATGAGCTTGCTCTACTCTGACCTTTTTGATTTTCAGAGAGTGCCTGAGTCATTACAGAGAACCTGATGATTCAGACATATTTGTAGTAGTTTTTAAAATAATCTGCTTACCACTCAGGCAGACGATGAAGCATCATGTTGGAAGTGATAAAGTGATAAGGGTAGAGAAGTAGAAAAAAACCCAAAATGATTCTGATTTCATCACAGTGGTTGGTCTGTTTTGCCTGGAGAAAGATAAGTCTGTCCCGGACCATTTTAACAGGTTTATATGTGAAGTTACAGAAAAAATATATACACACAAACTCCATTATTCTTCATTCTCCTCTCATGGGCCAAGATGGATGGCAAAAATAAACTACGAACAATTGTGAAAAAAAATCCTTAATTTTTCTATAGGATCCTAGGTGGTACATTTTGTCTTCTCCAGGAAGGAGATTCCCGTACTAAAATCTGTGCTATTGTTGGAAAGGCAATATAGTTTTGTGATAGGAAATACTGTGCAGCTTGGAAAAGAATCTTGAAAATGCTGATGTGCTCATATTCTGTCTATTCCTAGAAAAATTCACATGCTTTCAAATATTTTTGACAGTTTCATTAAAGGGAAAAGGGTAGTCCACAGTTATTTATCTTTTTTTTAATGAAATGGTAGTAGAGGCTGCAAAAGGATAGAAGAAAAGTGAACAGTATGACATATAATGTCAAAGATTATTGGGGGATGGAGAGAGTTGTATAATTAGTGTTACTGAGCTTTCAGATAGATTAGAGGCTCATAAATTTGTCAGATTTAAGCTAGCAAAGTGTCATAGAAAATAAAGGGTTATCTAGTTTCCCAAAGAGTGCATCAAAAGGGAAAGAGAAATTGGAAGAGAAATATCAAGAAGTAGGTGTTGGTCAATGCAAAAGGAGATTTAACTTGTTTGAACGTTATGTTTGTCACATATCCCATGATATTTCCAAGAACCAAGATTATGTGTTGACATGACCTGCATAAATGCAGGCCTCTGAGAGAGCCAACTACATTCCAACTTTGTGTTTTCCACTATTATTTGTAAAAAGAAAAGGCCAGCTACTACATAGCAAGTATCTTCACCTCACATCATAATGCAACTACATATTAAACCTTCTTCACCCCTTTTTGTTGTTTAGTCCCTTCTATGTACCTACCTGGTTTTAAAGATGATGTACCAAGGATCCCTTGTTTGTATCATATTACATAGGCAGATGTATGTACTAATGAAATTGTGATTTTTTTTTTTTTAATTTGACTCATCTTTGTTAGAATATATACAGCTTAAATATAGAATACTTCAACAGAACATTTTTTTCTCAGTACCAGCAGAAAGTTTTTCAATTCCAACCAAGAAAAATGGTATTTCTTTTTAGTAATAAAAAATGCCCAATTTTCTTATCTTTCCATGGTGCAGAACACACGACTGTTCCATGAATTCATGGAACTTATTGCTTTTATGTTAACTCCCTGTGAGGAGAGGCAACAGAACTGGGTTCAAGAAAATCTACGCTTGGTTTTGTAGTCTCAAAGTGCAATCACTACTGAGGAAATAAACATTTAACTGCTCTGTAAAGGCCTAATTTTCATGATGTGGACAAAAAGTTTTGTGCAGTACTTCATGGGCATGTGCTGATACCTACAGAGCATTATGGGGGAATTTGAACATTCCAGAGATTCCTGCCTGCAAGCCTGGATTTGATGTCTTTACAGGTCTTTATTTTGCTTCTTTTATGTCTGTCTGTTTGTTTCTTCATATTGGATCATAACCATGTGGCCATGGGAACATTTTATAGTGTCAGTTGACTCAGCTCAAGTCAGTTGAGTTTGGACAAAATCAGAATGAATTGAAATGCTCAATTCAGTTAGGAAAACAGAAACCTGTCCAAATGGAGATTGATTTTATTTATTTATTTTTGTTATTGTTTTTTAAAAAATTATATGTTCAGTTGGTAAAGATAAAACATTGATTACCTGAGTTGTCACCATTTATATATATATCTGTTGTGGGACAGATCAGAAAATGCAATATCATCTCCAGCTGCATTGTAGTGCAAGGCCTATTACTGTCATACTTGTAATCTGAAGAGAGACGAGTTCTCACATGGAAGATTTTCCAGGAGGAGCCAAGTGCTGTTTGAAAGTATATGGTGGTGATATAGTACATGGAAACCATCCACATATGGCCCAGATCAATCCATGGTGTTTTAAGAGGTCTCTAAATTTGCTGAGTTTCATGTACAGTGTGACATCTCGTGTTACCCAGCCACTGGTGTTATCCAAAAACTCCATAGCATGTTTTATATGGATTCTGCAGAACAGATTTTCCTTGAGCTGAATGTGTTTTCTAAAAACTTACAGCTTTTGATTACTTCATAATGTTTTTGAAAGGTTAATGTATACAAAGAAAAGAAATGCTAAAATGCCATTGGTACTGTCTGCACAGGAAAAATAGAGACGACAGATGGATAGGCATCAAAAAATTGATACAAAGTTCACATACAATTTGATAGTGAAGAAATTATAAAATAAAATATTTTAATAAGACTGAAAGAATTAAAATAAAGGCTATAATCAAAGAATAGATTACTAATGAAACCAGAGCTGTAACAAAATGAGAATACAATATTAAAAAATATTGTATATATATTAAACAAATGTACATCAAAGTATTCTTAATTACTTTGATAGAACACCAAATACTAACAGCAGTTTTAAGAGATGCTTATTTTAGAATTATTTTTTTCTGTATGAAGTAATATAATTTTTTTAAAATTTGAAATGTAAAGAATATATTTTTTTGATTGGACAGGGCAACAGCAATCATATGACCTTTGCAACACAGATGAAAGGAAGTTAGATAGTTACTGCAGTTATTTTCTGCATTTAGCTGAACAGTGACAGGAAAGGGCCAGGATTTCAATAAAGATGTTTTCCAAAAAGGAACTACAGCCATGTCTGTGGATGCCTCTGCACAAACAGGAACTATAGCCATGGCTGTGGATGCCTCTGCAAGTAGGCTACATTCACTACCTTCATTGAAAGAGGTACTTTCTCAGTCAGTTCACTTTGTTTATCAAAGACTGTTTATCAAAAAAAATAATAAATATTGGCCTTTGAGCATTTTTTTTTTTAAGCCTAGGGTCTATTTTTAAGATATGTTTTTCTTTGTATGTCTTATACATTCAATATTCAAGCAATCGCACAAAGTGTTTGGATATACTAATAGTCAACCAAGTAGATATCCAAAATAATTTCTGCACAGCAAATGACCCAATTGCACATGGTACTTGGCTGAAATTTTTTTTTATATGTTGTTTAGGAAGAGGTAATATAAGTTCACAATATTGTGTACTTTTAATGTATTTGCCTTGTAATACGCATGATAATTAGGAAAAAATCAACAGACGGCAACCAAAATAAGCTTCACAGATACATTCATGGCATGATTCAGTGGGCACAGTGGTATTCCGTCAAAGGCTGGACTTAGATGATCTTAGATCTTAGAGATCTTTTCCAACCTTAATGTTCCTATTATTCTATGGTTCTAAAAGTATGAATAGTTTTATCTTCTTTTTATGTTTATGACGTCGGACAAAATAACACCACTTCAAATAGCTGAGCAATGAATGTTGTCTTTCAAATGAGAAAAATGTAGCACAAAGGAGTGATTTGCAGAATCTAGTTTAAAAATGAACAGGTGCTCTTCAAAGTCTGTTGAAGAGCTGCAGAATTCTTGTGTAGCTTCTTGTCAAATGTTCAGTATTTTTATATTGGAAATAAAATGAAAAATTCTCAAATCTGCCATTGATCGTGATCCTGTTTTGAATATGCAAAATCTTGAGTGGGGAGCAATGCTTTTGGCCTTTCTTAAATGTAATACCACAGAGGCAGCAGGTTGGCTGAGGAGCTGAGCCATTTCCTGCAGTTTCCAGCACAGGTCAGCCCTGCAGCTACCTCTGCCAGGGCTTGGGCACCAGCACCCTGAACAAATGACCAAAGTACGCATTAGAGAAAGAGTAAAACAAGGAAGATTAGAGAGAAAGGAAGAAATTAAAAGACAAAATAAAGGAGGAGAAACTCTGCATCCTGGATCCATCACTGTGCAGCACTAGAACTGGAAATACTCAAATGCAGCTTATTGAAATCGCTACAAAAGTTCAGGATAGGTTCCAGAGGGACTGCCAATGTTTTGGGTAATCAACCATAGTTTAGAATTCGATGTTGAAGGTAAAGGAGGTGTTTTGCTCCAGCTTCAGTCACTGTTCCTCTTGCTACATCCAGTTGTCCTGGCAGTGCATAAACCAGACTTCAGATAAGCAAGATTGCATATTGCAATTTTGTTGTATATGTGGTCCATGAAGGAGATCTGTACAGCAGTTTACAAATGAGGGAGGAAAAGAGGTTTCTCTTGTGAAGAGAGTGAGAGGGCATATAAAATGCCATGACCCTTTGAGTCCTTTCTGAAAAATAAATGGATTATTTTCATATTTTCCCTGATCTTTGAAGTCTAATTTCTGGGTTGCTTTAGCTTTTTTTTTTTTTTTTTAAAGCTTAGCTATAGATTTCAGCACGAGCAATGAAAAGCAGTTTTACACATATGTCAAATGAGTGAAAGAGACTATTCGGGCCAATAGTTAGGACTCAGAATAAGATGCCAAGAAGACAGGTTTTATCATAAACAAGGTCTTTTTGGGCCCTGAATAAATTACTTGACATTACTTTATTGTGTCAGTAATACAGAAGAGCAGATAAGAACAGATACTAGGAAAAAAAAATGCTTAGCATACTCCTTAACAAAGATTTCCTACATAAAATTAGTACATAATATTTCCACTTGAAAATGTATTTACACAGTGAACCTCAGCTTAGCTGAAGACAGATACTTTAAAGCAGGCTCAATTTAGCATTTCCCATATTCAACAATGGGATGTGTTTGCCAGTTTTTCACTTGCTCCTATGCTGAGTCACAGTAATTTATTGTTTTGTTCATGGTATTAGTTAGCCTTAACATGTTGTTAAGGAAAAGAATGAGTTCATGACCAACAATGGTTTTAATTTGTCTACAGGAGTTCTCCAGTGTCTGATTAGGTACCAACAGTAAATAGTAACAGTGCTTAATAATGGCATCAAGAAAGTAAATTCCTTACTGGAGAAAGTAAGGAAGAAACAGAACAAGCATTTGGTGACATCTTTGCATATCTTTGTTTTGAATCCAATGTGTTGGTCGTATTTCCAGTGAGGATATCCTCGGGAGGCTCAGGATCTCAACACAGGAAGTGCTGAGATTTTTCTGAGTGGTGTTAAATACTCTGACGTCTCACAGTGGCTCTCAGACCACATTTGTGCCCTGTTCTAGCTGGGTAACCATGCTGTTGTCCCAAACACATTGGGAAAGATGAATTGTTTCTATAAGTTTGAATAAGTGATGCATTGTACATCCATCTGTTATTGAATGGATAATAGTCCTTTGTAGTTTTAAAGGAGATTTGTTTGTTCTTAATGTGAACCAGCTTAATAATGAGCTGAGCTAAAGTATTCTCTGTGTGTATAGAATAGTCCATTTAGTTAATTGTTTCTTAAAATGAGCTAGATTGGTAGCATCTTTTTAATGTCTGATTCTGGTCTCAATATAGCCAATTGTTTTCTGCCATGGAATTAAGTAGGGCTAGTCTATAAGTTTCATTGCAAATTCTAGATTGAGAAAAAAAAGCAAAACAGAAAAGAAAAATAATTTCAGAATCCTTCTCATAGCTAAATTGTGCTAATAATTTTTCTGCACCTAAATCCCCTGGACTGTATCTTCTATTTTCTGCTCCATGAAAATTATTTCCCAGAAAGTTGATCAAAAATTGTTTGGCTTTTTTTTCCTATTCTGTGCAGTAATGTCCTTTGGCTTAAATGCTATAAATTCCTAATTCAGAATGTTGAAAATGGATGTTACTAAAGCAATAGTGGAATTCCCCAAATGAGTAGGCACAAAGGCTTTAATTCCACATGCCACAGGCCTGTTATTACCAGCATTGAGATTCCATGATGAGATTCATGACCTGATGAAGAAGTTGTGGAAAAGTGCCTTTTGAGATTAGATGAAGATTTTTTAAAGGATTTATTTTGGTTTAGATACAATAACTGCCTTGCATTTCCCAAATTCAGTTTCTTAATATTCCATAAAGGTGTATAGTAGGGGAACTTTATTGTCTCCTTGATCACAGTCTTGAAATACAGTTTCTGCAGGCTCTGTCCTTTGGTAAATTTCTCTGTATATAACTGGAATCCTTCTTTCTCTCTAAGAGAAGTATTTAAAGTTATTAAACAGCTTAGTATGTTATTTGCCACTGGCTTTTTTTTTTTTCTGCAATACTCAGATTAAAAAAAAAGTAGAAGAGTCCTGATTTGTCTGAATGTGTCAGTCTATTGCTGCCATTTTTCTTAGCTACTGGGTGTATTTAATCTTCCCTTGACACAGGCTTGCTTTTGCACATGATCAGAGTATGCTTGTGGGAGAGCACAAGACCCAATGTGATACCTTGATGTATTTTGTCAATAATGTTAAACTACAATATTGATTGAAATTTCGTATTTGATTTGACTGACATTTATTTAGGGCAGAAATATTATGCTAACTTGGCTTTTTCTTTTTTCAAATTAAATAGGCCAAACAGTAATCCTGCGAAATCAAGAAATAGTAAAACTTCTCTCCCTATCAGCTGTAGCTATTAACTTTCGTATCTCACTCCATCTTGTTAAGGGAATACCCCTAACAGCACTATATATATATACACTTGAACATCACGTCAGGAAGAAATTCACAGAGATTTTTGCTGTGTAGTGCAAGGGTATTTCACATATTACTGGGGGTTCACACACATTTTTGTAATCATAGTCAAAATAATATAATTTACAGTTGCAATTTGTCCTTGTTTTGCACCTGTCTGTCTGCCTTAAATCTTTATCTGCCTTCATCTCCAAGTAGTTACAAAAGGTACCACTTCAAAGGTTTCCGATTTTTTCCTTCTTTCCAGCTTGTTGTACGTTTTTTAGAAGGTCTATCACATTGGGCAAGCTTTCTGTTTTTACTGGGTGTCTTTCGAACTTGAGTCAGAGTGTCACATGTCATTACAGAACTGTAGATAGAGTTCATTAGGTATAAGATAAAGGTCAGAGCTCTAGATACTTTGTAGCAAATTAATGTTTTAATGTTGACAGTGGTTGATGGTCCAGAGACATAAGAGAAAATGATGTGCTTAGACAAGAAAGCTCCATTAATTTTGTACTAAAAGCTCCTCTAGTTTGTGTATTATGGATGAACCAAAATACCTGGCGATTGTTTTTAATTCTCATACATATCAGTTGTGTCCTTTAAGGAGTCTGAAAGATATTTAAGTTGATAATAAATACTGAAACAGAAGTGAATTATTCATAGGAGTACAGATTTAAACATTCATAGAATGAAACATAAAGGACAATTTAACATAATCATCATTAAAAAAGGTGAAATCGTATATTCTAAGATAGGGAGGAGACTGTATCTGCCATAAAGGTATGAAAATTATGCATTATGAGCCAGATTTCTTTACTCTCATATTCTCTTCCATTCAAGATTCTCTGAGTTGTTAATAAAGAAGTGTTTTTATGAGGAAGGTATATGCTATGATCATACATAATATACTATATTTTAGTCCCTTTAAATACACAGGAAAAAAATACCTAAAGTATTTACTGACAGTGCGGAATGATTTATGCATGACCTTTGTTTAGTTTGCTTTCTCTAAAAAGCTTTATTGTCTATTTTTTTCAGAAATATCCCATTTGCTAAAAAAATGTCAAAACATTCAGTTTGAGTGACTGCTACTGTTTCTTCATTTGGCTGTTATTCTTTATCCATCACTGCGTTTCTGAAACACCTTACAGTCTCTTCTCACTCAATGCCTATTTTCTGGGTTTTAGATATATTGCTCTATCTTAATTAAATGTTGATTTTTATTTGTTTCAGTTTTGCTTTTTGAACTGGGAATAATTGTCCAAGTTTAATTTACTTGGTATGTCAATAGTCATAATATTTAATGATCCATTATTATGCCAGATCTCAGCTGCACAGGAGTGATCCATGTTTTTGAAACAATTGGGTATCTACAGATGCTTACAAAGAGGCATTTGCTAGCCAGCAAGGAAAGACACTAAAATCTATGCATTCGGTGTATGCATTTGTCCAGCTTTGCATTGGGGTGCATGTGACAAGTCATGTGTTCAACCTGTCTGCTGTAGTTAATGTGTTTTGGGGAAACAATAAAACATCTATTTAACCAACACAGTGGGAAAGGCAAAGGGTTTCTCAATACACAACATTTCTCAAAAGAGGTAAAACTGTGTTTGTTCAACTTAAACAAATACACTGAGAAGTGTTTTGCCAGAGAAACTGTTTCAAGCTATTTATTTAAAGTGTGAAAGAGCTTTATTAGAGTGAATATGCTTTCTCTTGGACTATGCCTCTTTTGAATTTCGGTAACATCGAAACTGTTGTGAAAACATATTTTCAGTAATTGTATATGTTTATCAGAATGCAGATGATAAAATTGCTGGTAAGTATAACTTTGTTCAAGATAAATTAATTACATTTACATATATGTGCTGAAATGATGCATTCTTTCTATAAGCAGAGCCTATCCCATCTGACACTTCAGAAAGGTCCTTGGCATACTTTACAACTACATACTGGATTTCTCGAGTTCCAGAGTATGAACTGTCAGTCTAAAACCACTGAGTCCAGCACGTTCATGGGAAAGTCAGCCAGGAAAATTAAATTTGCGTAAAAAAATTATTCTATCAGCCTCTGCCAACACCTGCCTTCCACAATTGTATAAATAGTCCAAACTTTCAGTTCTGCCCTCAGACATTTCCAGATATTTTCTGATTCCTTGAAATTGCATCTATTGACAAGTCACAGGCCAACCTCTGTCTGTTTAAATAAGACCCTAAAATTGCTAAAATCATAAATTTTCAAAATTTTAGTTTTGTGGAAACGTTTAGGATCCCTACTGATGAGCAATACCCCATTGTTCATGGTTATTGCAAGGACAGGTAAGTATGCTGAAAATAGATCAGGAAAATAAGAAGTCTACAAGATTCAATCAGCAGAAGAGAGAACGTGGAGAACATGGCATGTTATGTTCACAATTATGCTTCAGAATGGAATTTTTAGACGTTAAATGCAATGGCCCATATACATCTATGTATACATATAAATAGATTTTTAAAAAATTCATGGGGATATGCTGAATGAATCAAACATTCCAATTTTGCCTTAATTGTATTCTTGTTAAAATTTTAATAGTATAGCAGGAAAAATTATTGGTTTGCTAAAGAATTTGAGCAAAAAATAGAGAAGAATATTCTAACTATTGTACTTCAAGTCAGCAATATGAAGTAGGAAATACGGTTGGACATACAACTCAATACCAAATCTGCAAAATATAATTTTATTGGTCTTGTTATCAAAATGAAAAAAGGAAATATACTCCACAAATCACTAAGTCTGAAACATAACTCATTCTCAAGAAGATATTCATTGACTTGGTGATTTTACAGGTTTTGTTGCACTGTGAATCTGTGTTGCTTACACAGAGGAAGAACTGCCGTGTAAAACTGTGACAGATATTTGACAGAACATCACTTTCTTTATTATTAGGGGGAGCTGTTTTATATAATACTAATGCTGAAAAATGTTCAAATGTGTAAGAAGTTAAATACTGGCTTACCCTATCTTTCATCTCTAAATATTGAATGAACTGAAACAGTTGTTAGAAGATCTGAAGAGGTACAGCAGTGATATCTTTATTGATACTCATTTAATGTGCCATGTATTGGATTTAGCTGGATTTAGCACCTATTATATATAAATATATATATATATATATATGGCTGTAATATTAACCATTCTATTTAATGTTGCTCTGAAAGACTGCTAAACTTCACTACAGTAAAATTGTCATCAAAGCGTTTTTACTGGACTGATGTCGTAATGTTACACTATATCTATCAACCTTTCACTATTAGCAACCACTAAAAAAAAATGGCCTGCAGAATTATTGATCTTCAAAGCCTGTCTCTAGTCCTAATATATTGTGCATTCACATAAGCATACGGTTCAGTCTAAAAGCACTTGTAATCAGACCACAAATTTTAAATTGGGCCCCTTACAGGAATGAGGTTGAGAAAGTTACATCATCTCATACAACACACAGTATATTCCACTGAGGAGGGCTATCTGCTCCAAACACAAGGTTCATGTGTGTAGCTTATTCCCACCTCAGCGAAAACCAATTCTGAAACATTTGTAATGTGACATGAATGCAAACACAGTGTGCTTACCCAAACAGCGAAAGGTCTGCTCTAAAAATGCTAGGATAGGCTGTTCAGTATTTTCAAGACAGCAAGTGAACACATGTAAATGTAGTAAGAAGTGTATGTTTGGTTTCCAGGATCAGTGGTTTTGGCGAGTCAGAAACAACAGGGTGATGGATGGATACCCCATGCAGATTACCTACTTCTGGAGGGGACTGCCTCCCAGCATTGATGCAGTTTATGAAAACAGTGAGGGGAATTTTGTCTTCTTTAAAGGTAAGAAAGAACAAAAGTAAGATTTAGTGTAACACTTTTGACTGATGATTTCTTGAAACACATCTTGTTTACTTTTACTGATGATTTGTAAATCTTATTGCAAATTGGTAGCTGAATGAAGAGTATATAAGTTAAGATTTTCTTATTCAGCAACTACATTTTTAATTTATGATTATCCTTCACAGTATCAGGGCATTTGCTCTTACGTATTCAATAAAAATTTGGAAGTATAAATATGAGACATAGAAATGAAGTGATCTACTATGAAATAATTTTTGAAAAATGTGGTTTGGGAGGACACAATGAACACATTGCCATTATTAATTTTTTTGTCATTCTCTTTGCTTTTCTTCCTTTTTACAAATGAATTTCTTATATATTTAAATGGCATCTCTGCTATATATGAGCTATATATGAGTATATATGCTCACTGTACTGCATTGTATTTGTTTCATCTAAGAACTATGATGTTAGGAGTTTCATGTGGGGAAAAATAATCTTTTTCATGGATGTCTATTTAATATTTTTAAAGAAGCATAAACTCCAGAAAATAGGTGGTATAGATTGAATTGTTGCTAATAACTCTTTTCAAACTTCAGACGTCAGCTGTTCTTCAAAATTAAAGTTCTTGAACATGTACCTAATTTAGATTTAATGATAAAATGATCTTATATGTTTAATAAATGCATACTTAGCAACAGAAGTCTGCAAATAATGTAAAGTATGTTTTATTAAATAATCATTGAGAGAAAAACTGAATAGATAAAAAATATGTGAAAAATTATTCATCTATTTAGTTTGTTAAGTGTTGTGAATGATTAATTTTTTAACTCATTACAAAAAAAGGTAGATTTTTTTAAAGTTGTTATATAAAAAATTAATTCATTTTTACAAGTGGAGTCATTTACAGGGACTTAGAAGTAATATTTCATTCACTCCAGAAAAAAGATCTTGAGAATGCTAAATGAAAAATATTTAATAACATGCAGAAACTCTTCATAACAATACAATGAAGTTTATGTTTTGCTCACAGTGAAATTGTATTTTTTGTGTGAATCATAAGGAAAATTACATTCCATATAGGGCATTTTCTATTTATATGACTTCAATATGGCAAATGCTTTTACTTCTGTTTCCATAAAATAAACCTCACGTCATTAACTCTGGGAAGTTGATATGGTTGGGAATCATGATCAAGGTACCTCCAATTCTCTGTCCCACTGCTTGATTTTTAAGTCCATAGGACATGGAAGGATAAAAGTATTATTCTGTAGCTATTCCTTTGCACCACTTCTACAAAAAGCAAAGTAGCTACCCTGTGCATTCCAGACTTCTGCCTTGATAACGCTGGGATCCATTACCTGAGCTCCAGACAGAAATGATCAAGCTTACTCTCATAGCTGCTTTCTTTTCCTTCCCAGTGACCTTGAAATATGTTTTATCATTATTTAACTCTTCACCCAGTGCTGACTGGCTCCTGTTAGGTCTTAGAGGAATGGGTTAATTCTGTAGTCTGTGGGTTATAGATAACGAACAACAGAAGGAGGAGGGAACTTCTCTATCTGGGAAATTAAATCAGGATTAATAAAAGCAAGCAGGAGCAGCAGGATCGTGCTCTTAGAAGTCAGAATTGTGTTTTGCTTTCTCATCATCCCCACCTTATGCTATCTGATTTCAGACCAGTTCATTTTGTGCCTTCTAGCTGATATGATATGATACTTGGATTTTCTGCTGTAGGTATTTTTCCATATGACTTCTTTTCAAAGTTCCTTCCATTATTTTTCCAATGATATTTGTATTATCCCTTTATTTGCCAAGGTCAAAAGTCTTTGTATTTCCTTGTGCAATTTTAAAAAAAAATTTTTGCTTCTCTGCCGCTTCTTCATGACTCTTAATATCAAACTGCTGGTGTTTGCCTATAAGTGTAATTCATATTTTTCCACTGCTACAGAATCAAAAATTTCAGCTGAATCTTCTGTGTGGGTGCTCTTGAAAATTCCTGTTCCTAGGATCTCAACTGCCTTGTGGAACATGTTTACAGAAATCTATATAAATAGACTGTAGGTAAACAATCATTGTCTTGTATCTTCTATTCCCTCACAAAATTTCCTGGGAAAAGAGTACATGTCCTCCTCCCAAAGGTGCTAGAAATAAACAAGCTGATTGTTGCTAAGATGATGAGCAAGTAGAATGTGTTATCCAGGTAGTGTGCTTTACCAGTCTAAAATTGGTCCAAACAAGTAAGTTCTAGAAGGAACTCTAAATCCAAAGTCTAGCATAGAGATGTGTTAACAAAGCACATAGCTAAGCCGATATCCACATCCGTTATTCAGAGAATAAAATAGAAAAGATGAAGTGCTAGTAGAGAAGTTGTACTGGATTAATGTCACTATGCACTCCTCTGACCCACACTATAATGCCACCTGTTCCTGCCCTCCCTTTAGTGCTGACCCATAATATACTACAAATAAACAGGCTAGACATTAGGAAAAAAAAATGTTCACAGAAAGAATGGTTGAGCACTGGAATGGGCTGCCCAAGGAGCTAGTGGAGTCACAGTCCCTAGAGGTGTTTAATAAAAGACTGGATGTGACTGGTTTAGTTGATAAGGTGGTGTTAGTTCATAGGTTGAACTTCATCTCCAAGGTTTTTTCCAGCCTAGCTCGTTCTGTGATTCTGTGATAAGCTCCTCATCCATCCCAGCACAGCTCCATGCACTCCTGCCAGTCACTGACACAGAGGGCAACACTCCCATGCCCTCTTCCCCGCCCATCCTTCGTAAAGAGCCAGTAGCCTTCCATTTTAACATTCCATTCATAGAAGCCATCCCACCATGTCTCTGTGATGCCGGTAAGATCACAGCCCTGCAGGTGTGCACTTATCTCCAAGCACGTCTCCAGCTCCTGTTGCTTATTCCCCATAATACATGTGTTTGCATAGAGGCATTTAATTTGGTGCCCCCAATGAAATCAACTTGCTGGCTGGAGTGGCTGGAATTCCTTTGTGCTGTTTCAGGTGCTCTTCTGCTGACCTGTGATCTCTCTCCGGGCTCTGGACATCTCTTGCTGGCAGTGGCAGCAAACTGGTAGTAGTGGGATGGATTGAGGTTCTCCCTCCACCAGCAACTTTTGCTAAAAGCCCTCTTTACCAGCTTGGCAAGCCTATGACCGAGATGCTCTTCCTGTTCCCTGCCAGATGGACTCATCAGCCCCCGGTAGACCAGACCATACTCATAAAGTACACAGTAATCTGGTGGATAGCTGCTTATAAAAACCAGATGTTTGCATTCTTGTTATTATTCATTGCCAGTGTCCATGCTGAATGATAATAAGGAGATGGCATCAGAAAAATACCTTTTTATTTTCTTTTTGGTTTTTTTTTCTTTTTTTTTTTTTTAATGAGAAAATGTGAATAGTAAAATTCATTCTGTGTACCTGTGGGAATTTATATAGTGCTAAAAATGAAATTGTCAAGCCATCTGCACTGTAGAATGTTATGGTAAACCAAATGTAGCAATAGAAAGGCTGCTGTAAAACTCATACTACCAGTGCCTCCATCATAACATTTGACTGCACTTACCCCATGGTCTGACAGTTTTATATTGAATAATAGATTTACTATAGTGTCAGATCATGGAACAGAGAAATGACAGAAACCTGATGTGGTAAATAAGGAATGGGGAAAAAGGAACCATGAATAGTAATTTTAGGATACTAGTAAAAAGACTAGATACAGGCTTGAAAGACCAAAATTAAGAGGAATGTCGACTGGAAAAACCAACATTCAGGATTAGATATTAAAACTTTAATTGATTTCAATTACATGTAATTCTTTAAAAATTTGGGAATTCATCTCACCACTCTAACTCAGTGATTATATGCCACACACTTCTTGCATTACACATATATCATAACTGCAAATAATATGGACAAAAATCTTGATTGCCGGCAACCCAGAAGCACAATTATTCAGAATTCAGATTCTGTAAAGAGAGAACTACAGTCACTGCATATTTGTTGGCAGTAGTCAGTGGGTAGTTAAACAGTCTGAAGATTATCTAGAATATTATTTTAAGTGAAGCATAGCAATACAGATGTCCTTTCTTTCTAGTACTTTTTTTAGAATGTTGAGAGATAGATATTGAGAGACTTCAAATAATTGCATGGTTTATCCTTCTCAGCTGTTTCCCTGCAGTGATGATATTTAACAAAGCATTATTGCAAGAAGTAAGACATTTTAGCTTTTTTATCACTTGCTTCGCTCTCAGCTTCTGACCTTACCAATCTGCTTTTTATTATATTAGACCTTACATTAGGGAATAAAAGCAGAGAGATTAAACATTCTGAAGTTTCAGACTTCATGAAACGTGTGTTGCTGTATTCTCTGTAAAAATAACAAACCTACCAATGAGACCTTAAAAAAACAACTTCGTAAAATAAACACAGTGGTGGTTTCTGCCAAGGGCATAGGTTATGACTCTGAAGAAGCATTAGTTATCTATAAGAAGAATAAAAATATGACTAGTCTGGTCATCGTTCTTTCCATTATGATCACAATTAATGAAGTCTTATTGACCATTTATTAGTGGAAGTGGAATATGAGCTACATGAAAGCATACTGACTTTAGCATTAGTTTGTACTACATTTAAAGTTACATAAATGTGTTAGAAATAAAATCATCTCATTCTCATCACAGTTGGGCATCTTTTGCACTGGTTTTCAGCTTTAACTTCTCCTGACATTGGGTTTTGATCAATATTCTGTTGATCAGATCAAGTCTCTGATCAATAGTCACCCACTTTGCTCCAGCTGAGAGACAGAAAAAAAGTCCAAAAACAAGACTAACAACAAACCTCCTAAAAACTCCTGAAAAAACCAACCAAACAAAAACCTGAAGTGAAAACTGTCAGCCAGATGGAAAATTTGGATTTCTTATATACAGTACTTCTCATTAACAATCAACACAGTTGTAGCAGACTAAACATGGCTTCTAAAGTAAATGTTAAATAAAATTCTCTCTAGTTAGCATCAATAGGACTTGCTCGCATATGTTAGAGCTCTCAATGCTCCACTGTCTCCTTAAAATACAGTTAAATTTACCTTTTCTCTGTTTTCTAAGAAAGAATTTGCTTCTTAGTAAGAAATTATGTGAAGAATTCAGTTTCCTAAGTCTGTTCCCACACTTTGCTTTTACTTCAGTATATCTGAATATGCAAAAAATACCTGGCTCAGTGGTGCTGTCACTTACTACGGTTTGTGCATAACTATTGTTTATTTTGGTGTGACCTGATCTTGTTAATAGTTAGTCTCCTTGGGTATGGCTGATAATGACCTATTCATAACAATTGCTTTGACTTCTATTCCTGGTGAGGCACAGAGAAAAGTATTGGCATTACAAACATCACAGCATATGCCTCTCAATGCTGTGCAACAGCTGTCATTTTGAATGATCTTCTGAAACAGAAATGAGCTGGCTCAGGATCATTCGCTGGATGCCATCTGCTGTTCACACCATAAGTACCAACCAGTGAGGTCCAAAGCGCATGACTTCTCTTATCCTTGCGTTTGAAACTGCCATTAACATCTGAAGCCTTCTGTGTCCAGTCATGTGGATTGGCAAAAGATAAACCACATAGGAGGAGGGACAGAGAATGATTGAAGATGCTCACCTCTGTCATTATCAAACCCTGATAATTCCCCTGAAGGGAATTTTCATAAGGCATCTCAGTTAGCAATGACCTTAATCCCAGGTCAACAGAGAACTCGGCTTTCCATGACTGTTCTTCATAGATCTCTGTGTCTCTTTTATTTTCAGTACTTCAAATGGCTCTGTACATACTCATTCTTTGAGTCCTTTTTTCCTTTGACTGTCAGGGGAGAGAAGATGGATCTGTTGAGCAAACTGTAGTGTCTGTGCTTGGAAGTGGGTGACTAGCAGCTGTAAAGAAGCTGATAAAAAATTAACTCTGGAAACCCAGCATGGGAGGCATGGAAACTATACCCCCTCTCCTAATTAAAACTCTGATAAAATGAAAACATGCTTTAAATCACCACAGTACAAACAGGGAGATTAAAAAAACCCCTGCCTTTAAACAAACATTTAATACCACTGAGGGATAGCTAAAATATAAAATCAACTGCAAAACAGCTCTCTGGATTTTCCCTCTTGATGATTCTGGCATACACCTGATCCTAGGTCTTTGGGGTAATATTACATTTCCTTATAAAATATTTATACAACACAGTACCTTAACCTCCTAAATCTCTGTTACAGTCTGTCTAGCCTTAAAGGTAAGTACGAAAACTAATGTGAACAGCCACGATTTTGTCTCTTATATCCTCTTTCCAAATGTGTTTGAGCAAAATATGTTTTCAAACTTTTCCCCGTATATAAATATCATTGTCATGCATAACAATGGATAGACCAAAGTGAAGTATCCAATAAGGCAAATTCAATATATATGTTCATGGATCTTGTCTAGATTTTTCTGTGATTTATCTCAGAAGGGTCCATGTGATGTCAAAGAGTATCTTCTTCTTCAGTGTAATTATTACTAAAACTAGCAATGCTTTTTAGAAACAATGATGATGATAGTGCTTTGAAGAGAAAATAAACACATGGTTCTTGCACAATGGAGCCTACTGTTTAGCTTGAGAAGAGAAGAGTGTCCCTGTGGTCTAGGTGACATAACGCAAAGAGAAGACAGGTATCAAAGCAAGCCTATCAGATAAGTACATAAATGCAAATTATGCTCCCCCTTCCCTATTTCTAGAGAGCATGTGGGGATCTTTATTCTTTTTTCAGCCAAAGCTGTCTATGTTCAAAAGAGAAGTCTCTTCTGAAAAGACACGGGTGAGAAGTAAGTTTTGAAGAAGAATTAGGAAAAAGCAGAAATGTAAAAAAGGAGAAGATAGTTGCAAGAATAGGACAGCACAATATGTTGAGAATACCCTAGGAGGACAAAAAAATTATTGGGGAAAATATTGGACTATAGGCTTAATATGAGATGATGAAGTAGGTGAGATAATCATGGAAGTGTTCAGAGAAGAAGAGCTTGGCCAAAAAGCTAGAGGAAAAACTAAAGCTTGGAAACCGGAGTTGTGAGCTGGTGAGGTAAGCTATCCAACTGGAAGAGAGAGCACAGGAAGCATTCTGATGCCTGAAGTGGCTACCCGGAAACAGAAACTAGACAGGAGTAAGGGAATAAAGGGGATATTTATTTGAAAGGCCTTCAAAGGTACACCCTGAGGAGCCCAGAGGCTACTGCCAAAATGGACCCCAAGATGGACGACAAGTCATGAGTTCTTCACACGTCTATAGGTTTGGTCCATTTGCATATCAGCATAAACTGGCCAATTAAAACTTTAGCTAATGATGTAAGTTCTCTAAGCTCAGCCCCCCTTCTCCAAGATGTTGCTTTGCACATTTCTGGGCCCAGCACGGCCTCGGTGTCCTTGGACAGCAAACCCAGAGACTTTGTTATGTCTGTCTTAGCATGAGAGAGCAGCTAGCATGCTATAAGACACTTCAGATTTTCACAGTAGGCAATACAGAATATAAAAGCTAAAACTTAAGGCATCAATTCTCTCCCTCAAACTGGTACAGGGGGCATCTATGCTATAAAACACTGGTGCAGCTGCTACTTCTGTAGGCATGGATCCCTGCGTATACAGTACATTTAAACTGCAGTTACCCCTCTAGCAGTAGGGGTTTCAGACATTCAGCATTGCAGTCCAGGAAGCCCTATGCTATTGTTCATACTTAAGACAGTAACCTGAGTAACCTGGGTAATCTGAGGTTTGTGTAGGCACTCTGCTAACATCAACTAGATTCAGACAACTACCTTGTATTTTCAGCATGCCATAAATCAGTTGGGTGGTTTTGAGTGATTTGTCATCTACAGACAAAGCTTAAGTCTTACTGCCACTGGCAACCCCCCATTAGTTTCAGTGACAAAAGGCTTTCCCCTCTGGGACTTCAGATTCTCAGTTAGCTGTCTTTAGGCCACACTAAAGAAAATATGTTAAAAAATTAAATTCTATGGTTGTTTATGAAGTAATCATACATCCTTCATACGTAATTTAACTTCTTGAGGAGAAATAAAAGTATATGGTCTCTGTGAGGATTGCCATTTCTATTTTTTTTTAAATGTATGAGTTTTCTTACCTTATTTTCTTAAAAAATTCACTCCTTCCTCATGAAACATAAAACTGTTGTATAGTTTTTCTGTAAATGTATTACATTATCAACCACAGAGCCTGTTAAGATGATTTAATTTTCATTCTACTTTTGATCACAACTTAGTTGGTATCAAAATATTCTGTGGACTTACTTGAAGAAAAGTGCTTTATAAATGCAAGATACCCATAAGGCATATTTAATTTTGCATTATCTTCAGTGATAGAACATTTTTCATTTCACTGTATTTGGAAGAACCACTACTATAGACCTTTGGGAATCTTTCTTATTTCTTAGGAGTGTATTAATATTTATACTGAGAGTACTGATGACTAACACATATATGTGTATATATATGCTTTTGTACAGGTAACAAGTTCTGGGTTTTCAAGGACACTACTCTTCAGCCAGGTTATCCTCATGATTTGATAACACTTGGAAGTGGAATTCCTTCCCATGGCATTGATTCAGCAATTTGGTGGGAAGATGTTGGAAAAACCTACTTCTTCAAAGGAGATAGGTTGGTATAGGATTTCTTCAAGGGAGCAATTCAATGGATATCAGCTAAACATATTGACCTGTTCCTCTATTTCTCAAAAGAAGAAGTCAAGACACTTAAAAAGTACATATTCTGTGGATGAAATTATCTACTCCTGCATATATGGCTGTACTGTTTTCACATGTCTTATAGCCTAAATTATATTTGTGTGAATATCCTGGAATGGGTATATGTACATCCAGTAGAAAAGTTATGTTTTAGAAGTCAACAGGAGAGTCACAGTTGTGGCAAATTTAAACTTAAATATTCAAAGTGATTTGTTTATGAAAACTCTTACCTTTTTTAATCCACATTTCTAAACCCAAGCACATAAGCAAGCAAGGCATGATCCAATGCTTGTAGGTCAGTGAAAATGACTTCTTTGCTACTATTTCATGAGGTAAAAAAGGAAATTCAGGGAATAAACCTGGGATCTAGAGAAGAATTTGAGCATTTTCTTTGATTTACTTCTAAATAAATCTTATAGGGACACATATTTATGATTAATGATAAAAGAAAACCCAACATAATCCCCCAACAAAAAAAAAAAAAAAACCAAACAAACACAGAAAAAAAAGTAAAATCTGAGGGTTTTTCTATTCCTGAAATACTTGTACTAGTCACTTAGTGTCTGTATCTCTATTTACCTGTCAATTAAAAAAAAGGAAAAGAATATTTGTTTGCTTTATAGAGATGTCAAGAAAATTCATTAATTTTTGAAACACTGCAAGTTATCTGAATGATGGATTTTACAGGTTTTCAGTATGATACTGTGTTTGTTGATTGATGTATTTGTGCAAATTTTGTGTGTTCAGAGAAAAATTATTCATTATTAATAACTGTAATGTTTCTATTAGTATTATTAAAAGTATGACTGCTTTTGTTACTGTGTGGTACTTAGTGTTCTCAGACACTAACAGTATTCATGGATCACTTAAGAAATGAATTTAATGCACATCATAGAATATGTTTAGCATACTACAGTTGATAATTTTTTAGCAGTACTGTAAAAATTGCACTACAGATTGCTGCAACAATTTTTATTGTTAAAGCTTTTTTTATTATTTAAAAAAATATAGTTCTCCAACACTCATGGTGAGGGAAGTAGATATCTAAGTAAAATTTTTGTAATGTTTTAAAACTAGGTATCATTTCAAGCAATCAGTTTTCATAGTGAGTAGAAGATGCCTAAATAATTTTCTTCCTATGGTTGAATAGATTTTTTTTAAAAATTCAAATTCTTTTTCAGGTAATAATTTTCCACCTCCACATACATATTGTAAAAAGATGTACAGTAGGAATCTTTTGTGACTTGTACTTCCTTTAGGCTTTATTCAGCAGTGTCCTTTTGTATTTCCATGCATAGGCAGTTACTTATAGTCAGGACTTTCCTAAAACATGGTTGGTAATAACAGAAGACAAAAAGAACTAGCAGAGAAAACATGTGCTGGCAGAAAAGTTGCTACTTAGAGCTAACAGGCACAGTGAAACTCAGCAGGATATGAATGCAATACAGTATGTTAGAAGAAGATTGAACACGAGCCTTGCAGAGATAATTGAGCCATTACAGGATATTGACCATCAGTAGGAATAAACCCTTACAACAGTAAGTTTCTCAATGTGCATTGCTTATTACATCAAATATAGGCTATAAAATAAAAATAATAATAAAAATTACCAAAGAAAAGAATAAGCAAACAAGAAAATCCCATTGACCAAACCAGTAAGAAGATTTAAAAGTCAAACCAGTAAATAGTCATATGTCTAAATCAGCTCAGGTATGGAACATTATTGTTGATATTTGACATTATCTATTTCAACACTAATGATAATTGTTCCAAATAATTGTATGAAACCCAAAAAGGGGAAAAAATTGACTACAGAAAACATTAGTCCTCTGTCATTCCTCTCCTACTAGAATTGAGTCATTTGGGACTAGAAGATAATAGGTTTGATAAACTTCTTGATACATGTCCTTGTTTATGCCCCCGCCTTGTCTGACTGGTTTTAGGCACTTCAGAGTTTAAATCAATGTTTTTTCTTCATAAAAGTTAATCATCCAATGGCTCAGGAGCTTATTAAGTAAATAGGCTTAGATATAGAACATATTTTAGCAAATATTTTCCAAATTCCCTTTTTCTAAAGCTAGGAAGTGGACTTTATTTTTTTTTCCCTTCTGTTATTTTGTCAGTCTTTGAGAGAGATTAACAAATTTATATAGATTGTAGAGCTCAAACCATTGTTAAGGAGTTTGCTTGTGAACATTTGGCATGCCAAGTAGAATCAAGACTAGGCTTTTCCTTACCCTGTATACATGTTTGTTATTCCAGCACAGACTGTTGAGGTGTGTTATGATCAGTCCTTCCCTAATAGGATTTCTCATCAATGATGAAAACCCAGCAGTTTTGTGATTTCTGAGTGTGCAGTGAGTATGCCCTCAAAGACTTTTAATGACAAAGTATATTTTTGAAAGTCATTTAGGGCTAGTGGAAAACCAGAGGTTATTAAAAGAAGGAGCTCAAAAAGGTGAAAAGATGGGAAGAGAAAAAGGAAAATGAGAGGAATTATGCAGGATGGAAATAGAGTTCTGGAATACAGGGAGAGAAAAAGAAAATATATTTGTAAAAAAAAATCCAAACTAAAGACCAAGAAACTTGGAGTTAAAAGATGAGGAAGAACTGGTTTCAACAGTATTAATGTCAGAGCTTTGTTTACTTCTTCTACATGTTGTTTTTGCATGTAAAATTTCAAAAATGTTACATATCCAAGTAAAGATCATTGTTTTGTTGGCTGGTAGCTGATATATATGTGACTAGATTAAGAATTGAGGCTATAAAAATAATTTAAGCATAAGAAAAAAAATAAATACAAATGTCTTTTTAATCTCACTTGCCAACCCTTAACCCACTTGAAATCTGCCATCTTTTAATTTCATTGAAAGTTTAAAGCCAGAGAAATGCCCCACAGGGAGAAATACTGAAGAGTTTAGACCACTATACTTTTACAAAAAGATTAAAATGTGAATCAATTAGAGCTCCTGAGTACCTTCACAGGGACAAAATATCACCCCCTTAAGAATTTTTTAATATATGACGAATGATCATAACAAGGATTTCTAAAAACTGAAGTCAAATGAATTCAAATGAGAAACAGGGTCAATTTTTTAGCAGTAATCAGATTATCAATGATAGTGATAAAACTATGCTCTAAATTAATGGAGTCAATCAAAATATGAAATGACCTACCAAAATATTAGGATACGCAGAGGATACTAGAGATGTAGTATTCTCAGAATCAACTTATAAGATGTGCATAGCAATTTAATCAGCAGTAAAAGGAAACAGAAATTATCAATATTATCTGTAAGTGTAAATAAATCACAAGTGTAAATACTTCTCAGATGTTCAGCATTACTAGAATTGCATGCTGAAGCTTTTAAAGTTTGAGAAGGGCTGGCTGGCAAAAAGGCACAAAAGCAGATTGAATTTTGTAACACACTGCATCTATTTAGTGATAATGAAATGAAAAGCTACTGTAATGCATACATATGAAGAGTTAAATCAAGATTGCTGGAGGTATTTTAATTTGAATCTAGTGTCACTTTCATTATTAAAATATTATCTAAAACATTAAGGTATATTGGTTTTTTGCTTATGTTCCATCTCTGTGTGTCACTATGCAAAATTCATAGGCATCAGAATTGTGGTGATTATAAGTGAGATGCATGCTGATTTTGCTGAAGTGCAAAAATCTTTTATCTTCTATCTACTTACATGAAACAGCAAATAGATTTATTTGTAATCTTAGTAGTATGTTCAAAGAGAAGAAGTCCAGTATTCCCACTTGTAGCTCATCAATGTAGCACGTGTTAGAAGGGGAAAACGTAAAGTTACTCATCTGCTATCTTACAGATGCACTTTTCCTTTAAAATATATTTCAGGTACTGGAGGTACAGTGAAGAAATGAGATCCATGGACCCTGGTTATCCCAAACCAATCACAATTTGGAAAGGTATCCCAGAATCTCCTCAGGGAGCCTTTGTCCACAAAGAAAATGGTATGCAAACACATTCTCGTTTTAATGATTTATTTATACTCTTTACGTGAGATAGAGTAGTAGAGGGACGATTGACTATTCAGGTTAAGTAGTTAAGGAATTCTTGATATCTGAAAATAATGTTTCCTGCTATAGAATTGGCTTCAGTGAAAATGGCGCTGTTTGCATGTACTGTTTAACACAGGGCTGAAAAAGCTTTCACATTTAGTATTATAAGCCTTGCTTTCCATTCTTTTTTTCTTCTATCTTAATTCATTCTATTTTTGTTCTTTGCTGAATTATTCTGCCTCTTAAAACAAGCTTCATAAATACAGTATATCGCTATTGAATTTTCAAGGTATTGTCTGTTTAAACAGCTTAGAAGATATTGCTTTCATTCTCAAAAACTAGGAAGGGAAGCAAAATCTTTATCTAAGCAGAAATATCCTAATGACTTTATGTAAATCAAAGATGTTATGAATCCATGATAAAGAAAGGGAGATAACAGGGATTTTTTTATGATGCATTATTACCTTTATCAAGATGCACCCATACCTAGAGCCTGGAATCTCATCTGGACACACCTCAAAACAAATGAGAGCAGCCAAAATCTCCTCTATCTTAGGAGAATTCAGTGCTACCCAGGGGATGGTGGCCGGCTGCCAAAAGAGACCTCAGTTGCACAGAGTTTTTAGATCCTTTTGACGGGAATAAAAATATGCATTTGTTTTATCCTATCATTGTTGGACAATTGTTATATGGCATATATGATTTATTTATGAGTAGGTTCTGAGTTTATTCTGTTTGCCTCATAAGACAGGACACATATCTATTGCCACATTATTTTAATTTCCTTTTAATAGGAAAATAAAAATATTTCTTTCCTTTTATAAACATTTTAGTCTCCTATTTCAACCTCTAACTTGATTAAGTAATTTACCATGGAAATGTTTGGGGGTTTTTTTTCAGAAATATATTTAATTGCTTCCTTGCTTTGTGTCTGTTTTATCCAGAAGAAGAAACCCTGTCCGTATTTTGGCCTTTTGGCTAGACTGGATTTTTTGTGTTGCTTTTAACTGGAAAGTAGGTCAGTCAAGATGATATTCTGCACACATCACACTCAATAATTAACTGTTTTTAAATACACTTATATGTGGAAATAGTCACATACATTATAGAAATATATATACATGTATTTGCGTTTATATCTGTGTGTGTATATATATATCTATGTATACATATCTGTGTATATTTACATATATATATATACATATATATATATATATATATATATATATTCTGTACTGAACTCAGGGCCACGTGCCTCCCATTAAAAATGAAAATTATCTTAGTGTAACACCCAGACCTGTGAGTTTGAAAGCACTGCAGAGGCAGAGCAGGCATCCCTAAGGCAGGAAAGTATTTGGGTTACATAAAATCCACTTCTGTTTCTAACCCCAGTAGTTTTGATAGTCTGATGGACTCTTTGGATGAGGAGGTGTGTAAAACATGACATGAGATTGTGGAGGAGGTGAAAGGAAAGAGGGAATTCTTGAGCATCTCAGAAAGCCTATAAGGGCCCCAGGGCAGAAAAAGGGACTGAAAATGACACCGTAAAGTTCCCAAGAAGACCACTAAGACATTTTCCATGAAATCAAGAAAACAGAAGTCTTAAGCAACAGTTCACAACTTTGCTGTTATTTGTATGAGGAGAGAAAGGAACAAAAGTAGATGCAAATAAGAAAAACCACAGCTTAGCTGGAAAGAAGTTGATTGCATTTTGCCTGAAACTGCTTTTATTTCTTTGCATAGAAGCAGAGTTGATAAAGAATTTTTACTATAAACCTTAATGAGGAAACAACTGAAAGCATGTCTTTCAGGGAATCTATTTAATTTTAAAGCATACTTTTTTCTTTCTTTTGTCTTTCTATTGCGCAAACTATGCAAATGAACACCTCCAATAACTCTGATCATGCAAGAGATTCCTTCAGTGATGGCAAAAATTTGGGGTAATCTTGCATTAAGAGTCTTGGAAAGGATGAGAAAAACTAATTTCTAGTCAGTGTCCTGACTCAGTATCCTAAAAGCTTGGTAAGGGACAGGTAACATCTTTGAAACTCCCCCTGCTACTTCCCATACTGTGATTTGTTTTCTGACACTGTGGTAGAAACTCTTGGGAGGAGGGGGAGAAGAAATTTCCTTTCCTTTGCTACACAGAATCTTAGATCACATTCTGCTACACAGAATCTCTACAAAGCTCTCCAAATTGGAGAAATCTTCCTCTCTGCCTTAATAGCAGTGCAGAAAATTTAACTTTCCAACTAGAAATCCTGCTAAAGTGGATGGTGGGACAATTTTTAGGTAGAAGGAAAAGAAAAGGTAGTCGGCTTTATTAGTCCATGGGCCTTTTTTTGCCTTGTGCTTACTAAATAAGTACATTTGATGTAGTAGTGACTGCTAAGCCCTTCAATGCTGTTTGGGTCAGGTATTGCACTCCCTACTCAGTGACTAGTACCTAGAAAATTGTAAGGAGCAGCTCTCAAAGCAGGCTTAACACATCTAGCAGATTAGATGAAATCACTTTCAACAGTTGTGTGAAGTCATTTGTTCCGTCAGGAAAAGCAGTAAAACTATTCAGTCTCTTAGAACTATCTTTCTCCGCTGGTAGCTTCAATCTTTCAGCTGTAACTGACTATTATCCTGGTTACTACCTCAGCAAAAATGGCAGAAAATTTTGAACTGTGTTCAGAGTTTTCCAGTGGAAAATGTGCTCTAATTGAAAAAAATTGTATTGGATGTCTAGTAACTGGCAATTCCTTTGCTGCTTTGATTTTATGAGTTTAAATGTGACCTTTTGCTGCATAATATCAATTACTACTAACTAAATCTGTATTCTGACTTACCTGTACTCGATGTATACACACATGTATTCTGCTTGTATGTATGAATATAGATTTAGAGATGTAACATCTGTATATAGTCTTTATATATGTATTAGAGTATTGATAGAGATAATATATCAAATTTCCATACTTCAAATATTTATCCAGGGCCAGGATGTGCAGTACTTTCTGAAATGCATATTGCTATATGGAATACAAAGATAGGGTAACTGTGGTTCAAAATACTGAAATTTTGCATTTGACAATGCTTTTCATTTAAACTACAGATTGCTTTAAGTAACTTTATAAATGCTAAAATTTTAAGACTTCATCATGTTTAAAGAATTCTAATCCTCTTTTAGATTTTATTCCAGTCAGAGTAGAAGGCATTTTCTGAACAAGTCTAGCTACTGTTTGGATACGGATCAGTACTTTTTGTATCTTTCCTTTCCTTTTTTTTTTTTTTTTTTTTAATCTATTAGATCTTTCTACAAATCTACTAGCATATTTTTGGGTAATAAAACTGCAAGGGATTGAGGAAAGGAAAAAGGAAAATGGTACCTTTTCATTTGCTAGGAAGGCTGTTAAATTACAAAAATAGCTAATGTAGAACAATGTTGAAATACTCAAGTTTTTCTGGAAAGTGGTAGTAGGTGATGAAGACTTTTTTTACAGTTTGAGCTGCAAAAAATACTATCAAATACTTATTTTTTAAAATTTTAGAATTGAAAGAAAATATCTGTTGATTGAATAGGTTGTTAATAATGTTATCTCCAGGTAGCCGGTTACCAGCCTTTTCAGGAAACATTGGTAACTACAAACAGTGCCCAATCTGTCTTAGTAGCCTTTCATACTGCAGGAAATGTATGAGATGTGTAAAGAGAAGATAAGGAAAATCTGTTTCCATTCAGTTCATAAACAGTAGGAGAAAGTTCACCCATCCTGAAGGTTTGTGTCTTGCCAGATCAGTGTCATTTTTCAGCTGGGATAATAAAGTAATATAGATTTTCAGCAAGAGTCAAGTTTCTTTCACAATTTAAGCCTGTTTAATAATAACATTGGATTGTGCCTGAATGAACAAATATCAAGTCTTTGCAGAAAACTTAAATCTGGTTACACCTGTTTTCTCATGTGAGAGATGCTGTTGTTTCATCCAGTCTCCTGAAGTACAGCAATAGGCTATGTGAGATTAAAGAAGGTCAGTTCTCACTTCTGGATAGCATAGCACAGCATAGCATTGCAATTTGTTTCAGTAGACTTCCCATCTTGCAGAGATGCTTTAAAGTCCTGTTCCTGAGGATTCCAACTCTAGCTGTTTTTTCAGTGAATGAACAAACTGGCCAAACCTTGGTTTGTCATAGACCATATTGATTGGAATTCTTTGACTATTTTTTAGTAATGAAGGAAAACAAAATCCCAGTTTTCTGAATAAAAGAACAACTAAAGAACAAACAAAAAACAAAAAAAAAAAAAAACCCAAAACCAAAGCAAAACCCCCAAACCTAATGTTAGATTTTCTAGAGACAGTAAAGAAATAAAATTTGTAAAGAAGATTTGAAAGACCTATAACTGAAGTCTACTCCTTATGTCTTTTGAATTTTTTAATTACAAAAAATTGATATCAGTAATTTCCATCATGGTATATTGATGATATGATTTCATGTGACCACGACTAACTGCACCTTTCTTCCTCAGGCTTCACATATTTCTACAAAGGAAAAGAGTACTGGAAATTCAATAACCAGATGCTCAGGGTGGAACCTGGCTATCCCAGATCCATCCTCAAGGATTTTATGGGTTGTGATGGACCAACAGACCGAGATAAAGATCGACACAGCCCTCAAGATGATGTTGACATTGTCATCAAACTGGACAACACAGCCAGCACTGTGAAAGCCATAGCCATCGTCATTCCCTGCATCCTGGCCTTGTGCCTCCTTGTCTTGGTTTACACTGTGTTCCAGTTCAAAAGGAAAGGAACACCCCGCCACATACTGTACTGCAAACGCTCTATGCAAGAGTGGGTGTGATGTAGGGTTTTGGTTTTTTTCTTTCCCTCCCAGGAGTTTGTGGTAACTTGAGATTCAACACAAGAGCTGTTATGCAGTTTCCTAGCTAGGAGCGGGCATCTGTCAGTCTGAAACAAAGCTGATCTTTAAAACCCAGGGGGTTGCCTGTCCTGCGCATGAGTGGCGATTCGCTCAGCTGGGAAGCTTCCATGATACACAGTATCTGCTGTTTCTTCAGTCCTTTGTCTTTCTTTGTCATTCAATTCTAGGCCTTTCCTCTGCACGCTCAATGCCCTATAAACTATCAGGATTAACTAACAAAGAGGAATAAAAATATCTCCAATATTTCTACATTTTTCCCTTAAGGCCTGTTCCCCTTTGAAAAATTTTTTGCTGAAAGTAAATTTTTTTAGAGAAACATAACAACCAACAATGGAACTTTCAGGAAAGTGAGAAGACCCAAAACAGCTTTGTCTCCAAAGAGGATTGCTTTCTGTCTGCTACGGATAAAGTCCTATACTCCTACTTCCAGTTTTGTCAGGTGGGAGACTTGGATGACACGCAGGACTTCAGACTGTTCGGACAGCCATTTTCCAACAAACAAGGGGCCAAAATATCTGCAATATAGTAACAGCCTTAATAATACACTCATTTTGTGTTTTTTACAGCTGCTCTGGGCTATGTCCTCAATGTTTTAAACTCATATTCAATACTATATTCAAGCAGAACCTTTTTATTGGTTTGTTTGATTTTTGGTTAGTTTTCCTACATTATCTTTCCCGAGCTGTACCAAGCCAACTGCCCCAGGCCTTTTATAGGTCTGTCAGGAGCACTCATTCCAAAGCATGGTAAAAAGCAGTGTGTCTCTGAAGTGGATTTCAATGAACTAAAACAACAGACATGCTATTGAGAAACTTGACACTGGTATTATATTGGTGGTGTAACCCTTTGAGAACTATTGCATCCATTTTTCAGAGTCTGGTGGATGTTAATCTTGGTCATCATTCAATTACAGAATTGTGTTTGGATAATACAGGTTTTAAAAGAAAATCAGTTTTTCAAAACATTTCTTGTGACTGCAAGTGTTTTTAATTATTTGCATTATTGATAGAAAAGCATTTGTAACATGAATAGAAAAAAAAAAAAATATTTACCAGCTACTTTCTTGTTAAAGGAACCAAAAGTATTTTAATAATTTCTGCCACTTACCAAGAATTTTTCTGAGCTGGCAACAATTTTATAGCTTAACCTCTATCTTAAGCATCTAGAATTTCTCTTTTGAAACTATGTTGCATGACAATTCGATTTGCCTCTGCAGAGGTAGAGTTACAATTTCAAAGGAAAGCTAAGATGATGACTCTGATAGTGCATGAGTATCCTCTGGTATGTTATCCCTTTGCATGTTCATCATAGTTCTCAAAGGGTTAAAACTTCTGGCCTTCAGTCAAACGTGGTATCACTGACAGAGCCAAGGAACCACCAAAACATTTTGTCATTCTGTGTAATTAGTGCTACCATCAGTATTGTCATTTTCATGTGACCTGCAGAGCAGGTTTGTATCAATAATTTTTTCCTAGAGAAAAGTCAGCAACTGACAGACCTCTTTATTGATTTTAGGAGCTGCTTCTTGCAGTGATAGGCTTTACAGTCACTGGGCTGTGAACTAATTAAAGATGGTCAGAATGATGCACCCCAAAAGTCAGACACCTGGTTTTTTATGAAAGCCAGGATTTGAGGGGAGTAGCTTTTGCAACAATGAACAGCTTGCCTTGAACTTGATTATTGACCTGTTGACTGTCATTACCAATTTAAACATTGTCTTCTGTGAACAGCTTCACTGTCCGAATTTCCTTAAAGTGTACTGTCCTATGTCTTTGACCTTTAACTTGCAAACTGGCACAAACTGAAGGGAATCTGGTGTTGCAAATGAAGTAAGATGAGTTTTATTTCTTGAAAGGCCTGATAGACGTGATCCAAAATTTGAGAAAAATAAAATTGAAGGGTTGTAGTAGGAGAGAAATGACATAGACTAAAATATTTATAAGTCTGTAGAAAGGTATTTTGCTATGTATACATGCACACTCTAAAAATGAATTACAGCAGAAGTTAATTTTTATTTAACTTGAATACAATTTTCAGTATAAAATTATTATTTCTACAAATATCTAGTTGTTAATGAAAAGGTTATAGGAAAGTATTAAAATACTTGAAATGGCCAGTATGGGCTTTTACATAACATGAGACTTTTATACTACGTTCAACCAATTTCTTACTGGTTTCTTAATCCGCATAACTGGATCACTTTTTAGAGAGTGTAGGTATATATACATATATTATGATTATTATTGTTTTGGTAATGGATAGCTTGACTGCCTTGAATTTATATTTATATTGAGCATAGCATGAAAAATAGTATGCCTTTTTTTCAATTACATGATTTTTATATTGATTTGAGGACTTATGAACATATGTGGCATGCTATAAAGCATTGCAAACTCAATTCTTAGAGCATAAAGAGATATACATATGTATGGTTAACAAAAATGAAGATTAGAAAAAGATATAGTTTTACAACACTTATGCAATGCAGATGGCATTTTGGAGATGTTTTGTAGAAGTACTGCATACTGTAGGTTAGAAGTGCACCAGTATCAGCCCATAGCATTATTTAGTAAATCCAAGTCAGTTGTTGCTAAAAATATAGATTTTTTGGCAATTTAGTTGCACAGTATTTTTGCTTCAGATCAGCTCATTTGGTGAATTTGAAATTCTATGCTGTTTGTCATATGTATTAAGATGTGTGTGTTTGTATACTTACAGAAGCACACAAACACACACAGACACGCACATTTTAATCCATTCAGAAAATTTTATTGTCAACAAACTACTATAACTTATGTTCTGCTATAGACAGAACAAAATGATTGATGTTGCTGTTCCAATATTTTCCCTTAGATAGTTGGAGGAAAACACTAAAAGCACCACTTATTCTGCATTTGTTTTTCCTCTACAATAAGAGAATTTAATTTATATTATTTTTAAGTCAGAACAGCATCTCATCAGTTTTTTTATTCACTTGAAAATTTCATTTCAATTTTGAAATATCTTTCATGGCAGCTTTAACTTTTTCTGCAACCATTTCCCTGACAGTAATGAAGTGCTGAGCATGTTGACTGTTGTTCTTTGATAAGGTAACAAAAATATTTGTGTTTGGAGAATTTAACTGTGATTATGCAGGAAGGTAAGTGTGATAATTCTAGTGCTTGGTATATGGTACATCGTAGATACATGAATACATTATAAGTTGATTGTTGAATCTATTTTCTTTTACTTAAAAGTGCATATATGCTATATACAGAGAGAGGCAGAAAAAATATTATATTGGCATGTTTATGTCATGCAAAGCAAGATTATGTCAACATTTCTGTTACACACTCATGTTTTCAGTAGGTTGTAGCGCAGTCATAAAGGTTTGCTTTGAGTAAAAGATGTAGGAGCATTTGTGTTCACTGTAATTTCCAAATACATACTGGCTAGCTTCAAATTACAGAAATTCAGAGTAAATTAATGATGTTGCCTGATCTAAATTTTAACTCAAATTAGTAAAAGTTCTAAGATAATTTTATTTTTTTGAATAGTTGTTTCTCTGCAAGGGCCTATAACTATCAGAATTGAGAAAAAGCAAGTGGAAAATATTTTCAGTTCTGCAATCTGGGTTCCTGCTCATGTGCCGTAACTTTTTAAATAAACATTTCCATTTTGCTATTGCCATGATCTGTACTGTGGAACAATACAAAACTGAATATGTGTTGTGTTAATCAGCTACAGTCTATCAAGCTGACTACACAAGGTCGTGTATCTTCAGAGTACTATGGTCTGTATGATGCAGAAGGCCAGAGTAGATTATGGCAGTGTTTCCTCTGGCCTTTCAATATCTAAACCTATGAAAAGGTTATTGACTGTAGACAAAATTAATTTTTATCAAAAAATACATTTTAAAAATACGTAACTGTATATTTACGGGATAGGCTGGGATGGAGAGACTCAAATGGCTCCAAAGGAGCCCTTTCAAGTCTCTGAATAAATGTAATACTTATTTTATATATTCCTATGAACTTTTGTTCTGTTTCTTCTTTCAAAGTGGGACAAAGGGAGGGGATAATTAAAGAAAAAGATTTTTTAAGGCTAATTTTGTGAATGAAAATAACATAAGCTGATAGATCCAAACATAAGGGGCAGACTTATACTTTTTCTTAGAAGCATACTTCACATCCCCAGTTGCTTGATCAAGACTCCGCTGCCATTAGCACTGTGGGTTAAGAACAGAGTGTAAGGCTTAATTTTTGAATTTTCAACTTTTTTGGGGGTCTTACTTTACAATCTAAATGTCAGTTAAATGTAGCTTTTGGTACCAAATTATATAGATTCTAATTCTAGCTTGTTGGTTGCATAGTCTAGGAAGTCGGTCTGCCTATTGGCAATGGAAGCATTACATTCCTATTCTATTTTTTTTTTTTTAATTGAACCATTGTTAGGACGAATCTTAAAAAACACACATAGTAAACTGAACAGTGAATGTTCCAGGCACTGGATTTTTAAGGAAGTAGAAATGCAAGCTACCATACCATTAGCAGCCTACTTTTGAAAGAGCATGAGATGACTGGGCGGAGGAGCAAGGCTATGACTGCAGGGGCTTGCTCCATCCTGGCTCCCATATCTCCTCACAACATGGCCTAGGTTTTATCACCTATTGCAGAGGTGAAGGAAGCCATGAACCATGGCAGTGGGAGATGTGAATCAGCCATTACAGAGCAATAGCTCCTGGTTTCCCTTTTTTTGTCGAGACTGTGTCTGGACACCTCTTTTTCCAGAAGTATAAATAGATGACTGCAGGTCTATGAGCCATAAGGGAAATCATTACTATCAGCTGAGGAAACAAATGTCACTGGCCACCTAGGTGTCCAGCTATGCTGTAAATCAAATAATATTGTCTGGAAGCTGAGGAACAGATAACCTGCTATTCAATACAGTGGTATAGTTGCGATGTCCCAGCACTGTAATTTCAGGCATACTTCCTTAGCTCAGACTACATAGACTGCAGACAAACAGAGTGGTTCTCATGAGATAAGACCATTTAAACATATGTCAGTTACAAAATCGGGTGTAAATGAACCATGTGCTCATAAAATTAATCTCTGATATATGCATGTAATTCAATGAATTTTCTGCCACTAGTCTCATGAAAAATATGTAATGTGTGAGTCAAATCTGTCTAACCCATTCTTGTGACTTGCCATCTGAAATGTCAGAGGCTGAGAGAGACAGACATTGTCATTAGTGCCATCAATGCTGAAAATGTCTGGTAAACATCAAAAGCATACCATCACTTGTTGCAAACTGGTTCCATTTGATGCTTGGTCTAAGGTAGCCTCTAATGTTAGGCAGCATAGATTTTGTATGATGTGGCATTATTTGATTATGTATGTAAGTAGGAATGCCCGGTAATAATCAGAAGATCATATTTTGAGGCATCATCAGCTTATGACCACGGCAAGCATCTGTTCCTAAAATCAAATGTATTTCAAGGAAGGATGTAGACAGCATTAAACACATGCATTATAAACAGGTCTTCTTTCCCAGTATACATAAGTTTTAGCATATCATTTACAAATCGTGGTTAGTTAATTAACATTTGGAGTTGTATCTGCCGTTTTGTCTTTGAAAGAGGACATTCTGTGAGTGGCATCCATAAAGTATGTTTAGTTTGTGAAGATGGCCTTTAGTATTGCTCTGGTCTACCAACAGTGTAGATGAAATAAATTTTAGATGCAGAGAAGATATAAATGGAGAAAGGCTGATGTAAACTAGCATGCTAAAGACAGTTTTCTATACCTGGATGTGCATGAAGCATAGTGCTACTTGCTGTCGCAGTAAAACTTCATAAACATGCCAGCCTTTTATGATGGCATGAAGCTTTCCAGTCACACAGCTTAGTTTCTTCTGCTTCTGTAGAATAACATTGTCGGCAGATTATAATTATAGCCACCACCAAGGTTTTCCATTTAGTTAATAGTAATTTCTATCATATGAAACTGAATCATGTCCCTTTTATAACTACAACTTTAATCTTCTTGGAGCAGCATATCTTAATTCATAGCCTTTCATGCCCTTTTGTTGTTTTCTTTTTCTTTTGCTCTTGCAGTAAATATATACTGAATATTGTCTCTATCTTGTGAAATAATCATTCTGTGCCATGCATGTGTTTTGGATAACCCATTTACCCATCCATCATTCTGGGAACTGGCTTTCTGGGAACTGGGATTAGTAACAGAATGCTGACATAAAATAACTTCCTAAAGTACCTGGTTAGTCCTTAACAATATGACAATGGAGTTTGAAGAGTTTTTAATGAAGTATTGTGTTACATACTGGCAAGAGTGTAACTCTGTCAATCAGTGAATGTTCATATGGGTTCACCACTTGAAGGGTTGTGTGTTGAGTCATAAAAGAATGTTTCTAATTCATATTTCCATCCTGATGTGTTGGTATTTAACACCCAGTTTACATATATATTCATAGCTTACATGGCTGTGCATAAATTCATCTGCCTTGTTGAAGCCAAGAGTACTTAGTGTCTGCAGGTAATCAGTGTTTATAAGGTATAAAATATTTGGTTCCCTTACTATCATTTTGCAACCTTAAAGAAGAGAAAATAGGTTTTTCCATAGTATAGAGTGATGGTTTCTAATACTCTTTGTCAGTGTTTAAAATTAGATGATATTAAACAGAGCTCAAAAAGTACTGGTTTACCACTGATATATTGCAGGTAAATGCACAGCCTCATATTTGGGCATACAATGATTCTAAACAGAGAAGAACACACTGTGTATGCTATGCTTGGCCATTGCCACAAAATTTCCAATGCTCACATCCCCATCACCTTCATATCTTACGGGAGCATTCTGTTGAAGTCCACTCCGAGCAGTGTATCTGCTTGGATAGAGGCAGAATTATGTAACTTAGGAAGTGATACATGTGATGACATGCATTCAAAAGGCATCAACAGCAATGTACAGCACTGTTTTAAATGACCATGACAACTACAATTCATACCTGCAAGGCATAGCTGCAGCTTGTATGTACATGGTTGTGTTTTACCTCATATGATGAAGTGCTATGAATTCTGGCCATGCATCACCAGGCACATGAAAAAAATTAAAAACACCTTTCAGAATACCCGTTGTCAATACTCACAGCTTATGGAAATAACTGAGATCCTTATACTCAATGAAATTTAACCTTGAATAGGAATCCAGAATTGAAGGAATGTATGATGATGAAAATAATCTATTCCCACCTCTTACTCTATGTAATGCACTAGGTAANATAACATCTGTCTTTACTGTGCTTCCAAAACATGCAGGTATCACTTGTCAAATCACAGTATTGTCTTACTGTGTCTGGTGTCTGGTTGAAGATCATTTTACAGGATAGATCAAGGTTCATGATCCTCTCTTTTCTCCTTTCAAGACGCGCTACCACCTTCAAAGAAATGCGTACCGATAGCAGTCCTTGGATCACAGTGATGACAAATACAGTTTTAAATTAACAGCTTCTTGAAGTCTTTCTCAGAGGAAACTTAAACTAGTAATGAACTTTCTTTCCACAACTTCTAGGACCCACAGGAAAATCATCTAGGTCTTTCGGTCAAAGACTGCAGACAGACACAGGAAAAGCAGCATAAGAAAATTTCCATTTTTGATTTCCAAAAGAATATAGGAAAAGGAATGAAAACATTTTGACTTATAAGTGCAAGTACAACACCAATTTGTCAAATAGGGATGGAGACAAGGATCCTTAACATCACTAAAATTTCATGTAATCAACAATAAAAGAGAAGAGATATTACCAAGAACTTGGTGATAGCTTGGAAAGTATTATTGGCCTCCAACAACAATTAGGTATCTGAAAGTATACCTGAAAGTCCACTGAATTCTGTATTTGGAGTCATAACCCACCAGATAGCAGTCAGTCAAAAAGCTTCTCAATATAGTTGCTCTAAACTGACTGCAAATGTATATAGTAATATATATAGTACATTATTTATCTGGTGCAATTGAAATCTTTTGGGATAGATTTAGTCAAACTGATATTAACCTGAATCTCTGTGCAAAAACTGGTCACAGTGAAATGTCCTTCTGTTTTTTTCTCAGAAATTAGATCTAAGATGCTTTGAAGAACTCCACTGAATAAAATACTGAAGGACAAATAAGCCTTTAACCTCTACTAGTTTATATTACAGCCATATATCTTTATTTCCATGATAGTCCTGAAGTGTGAGATATGACAGAAATACTTTTATGGCCATTGGATGGATCATCTATTTTTATTTTTATATGTAAATTGATAAATACAGTCAGACTTCTGATTCCCCTCCACCCCCTTTTCTCACTGCACCTTGACATGTTTCCTGACTAACTAAGGCAATATTTAATTTTATATTCTCTTGGTAGGCAAGTGGGAAATGATCTGTTCATTATACAAAGAAGCAAAGAAAAAACAATTTTGTAGTCTATCTCATTTAATCATATACAACTTTTTACACTTTATCACTAGGAATTACATGAAGAGGTAGTACCTTCTCAAATCTCCTGCCAATATTTGTGGAACTTGATGTATATCTTTCACTGAATCTTGTTCATTGTCCAGTACTCCAACAATGAGCTCTAACTTAGATCAGATTGTTGAAGTCTTTACCATCCACTGACATTGCCATCCTTAAGTCCTTTATGAAAAATGCGTGCTACAGCCAGCACTGATCATCATGGATTCTTTATTTGCATCTTGGAAATACTTGACTCGTCAGATGTACAATAGTGTAACAGCAGAGACCTACCATTTTTGATGCCAGCCATTGCATACCATTGTATGCATGGTCCATGTCATCTCTGAAAGGTGAGCAGACTAGAAAGCTGCATTTCAACAGTCTGTGCTATTTCCAGTGGTTCCAGTTCTCATCTTTAACCTGTTCTCTTTCTCCTTTGTATTCTGATGCCTAAAATCTGTGTCATGGATATTCGGACAAGAATTTTATGGCTGAACTCCTTCCTCTACCCAAGTCAGTTCATACACATACATCAATTGCCATTACCTTGCTGCTGTAGCATAATAGGCTAGCACTGTTGCATGGCAGGATGCTTTGCTATTATGCTCTGTTTTCTGATTCATCCTAATTTTTTGGTATCACAAATAACATATTTATAAAGAACTCTCTCTGTCATCTGCTACTGTAGTCTTGGATTCATTGCCCAGTTCAGTCACAGCTTGCAGAGAAAGGTGCAGGTGTTTGACTTCTGAGGTTTACTTTATGTTATAGGTGTTCCTATATGATCAGAAACTGAGGGATGCAATGTTTTCTCCTTGCCAGTCCTGTGGTAGTATTGTTATCAGTTGAAGCACGTGCAGCTAGTTTTGTCAGTCTGTAGTCAACTAGAATTTGATATGGACATATACAAGAAGGGTACATTGCTTCATACACATCCTTGTGTCTCTTTATGAATAACATGCACTTCGCTTTCTCTCCATGTGCTGTATTCTTGTATCTATCAGACCTTGATTTCTTCCTTACTTCTGCTTGTTGGATGTTATTTTAGCAGCTGATTCAATTTTCCTTCTTGTTGACATTTCTTCATCCCTGTAATTCCAACAGAAATTGTTCTGGTTCCAATATGTTATCTAGACGCTACTACAACTGTGGCTCTGCCCACACAGTGATTTGCTTATTTATCCTCCATATGTGAAGAAGAGGAAATCAACCTTTCATGCAGAGACAAGGGTGTTAGTGCAGTTGATAGGATATCTCTGAAAGTGGTTTTATGCGTAACATGACCCTAAAACTCACATATAGTTAAATATCAACTCTTCAAGCTCTACATCTTCAACCACCCAACAGTTGTTCATTAATTTTCAAAGCCTGACAAATAAGTCAGAATATGGATGTGATTATTTCCCTGTATGAAACAAATTTCTCATTTTTATTCCCTTTTCTCTGCATAGCTCCATATTCATTTCATGCCCATGTTCCGCTTATTAGGATGTGTGTTACTATCAAAATAACTGGAGCATTTATTTGCTTTCTGCAACTGAATTTCATTTTATTATTGTTATTTTATTTTATTTTATTGGCTCACACAGCATTCTATACAGTAACCTTTTTATAACTGACATATGTTATTCCTTCAGGTAGCTTCTACTGACAAACACAAAGCTTGTTTGTGTGCAAATGCAAGGCTGACTAAATGGTGCTAAAGTGTATTACGACTGTCAGATATAATCAGGCAAAATTTTTGTGGTGCTTAGACTGATTTTTTTCATTGATTTTATTGATCAATGCATTGAACAGTGTTTTATTATACACAAGTTGTCTTTTGTTAGTAAATCAAGACCTCATAGTGCATTGTTAAACTAAATGGGTTAATTAATCTATGTAACAGCTCACCAAGCTAATCTCTTTAACTCCTTATACTGTTGTGTCATTAAAGGTCAAGGGGTCATGATAATAATCTCATTGCTGTAGACCATTAACATGACTGAACATTTTCAACAAAGTACTTATGTTTACAATGCTATAACCCTTTGACTGCTGCGGCAACCTTTAACCACCGAACGTCACACGCTAGAATCATCATTATGGTTCTTGCCATGGCAATCAAAGAGTTAAGGGCTGTGCAGTGATTTGTTTTATATTTATTAATTTATATTTATTTTTTGTTTTCATTTGAGAAGGGGGGAATTGGGGTGGGGCAGTTCTTGTCTGCTGTAAGTGTCTTAACCAAGGGAAGGGTTAAAATGGCTTTTTATACTATTGCATCTTATGTACTTACCATCGTTTCATTGTGTTGTAATTAAAAAAAAAATCTGTCAATAAATAAGAGAACAGAAAAAAAGTTTCATAAAGGCATTGTGGTTTAATTGGTATATATTGCTGTAAGATTTATTGCTGCTGTTCTTTAGATATTGTATAGCATTAAAGCCAAATTTAGCCTCAGAACAGGAATGCCTAAAAACAGATAATGACAATGTATAGAGATATTATGGATGTATCTGGCTATGAGCAAGATGAAGGAAACATTAGGTAATTTTTCTAATCAAGCTAGAGTAGGAAAAACTAATTTGTACTGGAAAAGAGGTGGAGTAAGTGAGAGTGGACCTACTTCTCTAATGTCTGAGAGATTGACGTCACAGCCACTAAAAAAATGATGAACAGGTGGCTGTCTTCCCTCCTTTTATTGTATGTAACAAAATCATGACAAATTTAATGTAAAGAAAATTTGAGTCTAATGGTTCAAATTAGAAAATAGGCGAAGAGTAAACACAACAACAAAAAAATGTTCTTGAAATCAAATCACAATAGAAGACCAGAAGACTAAGAGACTAATACCTAAGCTACCTGAAGCTTTGCTCTTTTCCATTCTAAATGAGAGGTGCATGTGTAAAACAGAAGTCACTGACTGCAGTTCTCAGATATGAGAGAGGAAAAGGTCCCTGGCTGGGCCTTACCTACAGGTGACTCACAGGAAAAACACCAGTTCTGAATGGAATGGTTTGGGGAGTGGCCCTATCTCATCATCCTTAAGTTCATGGAAGTACGTTGTTTCTGAAAGATTAGAATTAAACAACTTCCAAGCTGATTCATGTCTTCTCAATACCATTCACTTCATAGGTAAAGTTGATGCTACAGGCAGAAAACTGATTAGTAAACATCAGCAATCACCATTAACATATGAGAAATTTGCTGAAGTTGTTCAGATCTATTGCCATACAATTATGTGGAAGATAATTAGATTTTTGTTTTAATGTTTGGGCCCAAATTCAAGATTTAGCTTCCAGGTATTCTCCTTCAAAAAGCTTACCAATCAAGAAATAATTACTATGTTAACTAATTAGACAAAAATGATTATGAATAACAGATATTCTTAATCACTGCTTGCCAACCACTTTCTTGTTGCTTATTTGAATTATTAAAAACGGGGAACACAACAACTAAACATTTGGACATCAATAGCTCTCAATGGAATTTAAGCTTATGAATATATTATATATTACTTTCTTCAGGTCAAAACAGCATGCAATGGCATAGAACATGCTCATTTTCCACTCAAAAGAAACTAAAAATAAAAGAAACCAATATTTTATGGAACTCTTACTGAGCCAAGTGGGAAAACTCTGGGCACTTATTATGAGTTATAAGGATTACACTTTAATGAATATTATTCAGCCCTAAAATCCACAATACACATTAGTATTCCAAGTATATTGGCAGTGTACTGCTGGTGTTGGTGAAAATGAGTCTGTGTTGGCAAGGAGATTTTTCCTATAAGATATGCAAATTTTAGGTGCACATTTGATCTGTGCTTCACTGGTATGAAAAGCTAGACCCTAATCAATGCCTAACCAGTGTTCACTCAAGTCACTTTCAACCCAAAGGGAAGTACTATAAACCTCTGCACAAACATTCAGAATGCAAAGGAGTTTTCCCCAGATTTGACAAAACCTTATTCTTTTACTTCAGTGTGTCATATTAAATGCAACATACAGACTTTTTCACTTAAGTGCCTCTTTCCCCCATAATTTATTTTTATATTTTAAATCTGAGATACTCAGATTCAGGAGAACCCAAGTATTTAGCTGTAAAGGTAAATCTGCATGCAAGAAACCAACAAAAAGAAAAGTATTTGAAAAATATTTTTAGATGCTTTTATATTAGTATTTAATTTCTGAAAAGTTTCCAGGCTGAAATAAATATCATTGCTACCACACCACTCAATATATTGACATGAAGTTTGGATTGCAACTTACTCATTCCTTTACAAGTTACTGCAAGAAAAAACTCCTAAAGAGCATGCTTAATTTCCCAGATGTTTGTGTGAAATTACTGTCATTAATAACCATATTGATTATCTTTCTTGCCTTCTCCAGGATTCTTCTATTTAAAATGTTACCCTGAAGTGACATGTAGAGGCCTTCTTGTTATCCATGACTTGCTCACTTGCTGTCTAATTGCTAGATGAGAGATTTACTGTGCAGTGCTTTTGTGTTGTGGTTCACAGATAATTCTTGCTTTGATTTTCAGCATCAGTCAAACATTCTCACTATGACAAACAACAAGTGTGGCTGCACTCCCCTTATTTCTACATCAGGAAGTTGTTATTCTGCTGTCACACTGGCCAGCTTCCCACTGCATGCCTTTGATCATACTATGATTAAAGTAATAGATTCAGTTTAAAAAGATCCTGAAGAGCATGTTGTTCTTTTGTAGTGAAATACTATCTGTGAAGGACTAGTTTTACAAGGAAGATATGGAGTATTGAAATACTGTCACAGTGTCAAATAACTTTGTTCTCAAATCTCTCCCAGGTCTGGTTTCCATGGCAGTCCACTCTGTGCGTGCTTTGCAGATTTTCTCTTGGAGTTCACTAGCTAGGCCTTTTAGACATAACACCTGTGTTTACTTTTGGGAGGCAGTTATTCCAGGAATCACAATGGCATACGGAGTAAGATAGCATCATCCTTTCCATATGATCTCAGCAGGTAGAAGAATTTCAGGCATAAGGCATGTTCTGAAAATACTTCAATTCAAAAAGAAATAGAGCCTCACAGTTCATGAGATGTTCAGTTCAGTCAGAAGAATTATGAGTTTGTGAGTCCTGTTTAGGTATAATTGACAACGAGTCAGGCACTCTTTAGATTCAGAACTGAAGCAAACTCAGAGGTAAAGTTTGACTTTCTCCAAGGTCAGCTTAGTCTATCAGAAAAACAGTTTGGGATCAGAAACTTAAATGCCCCTTACAAGTCTAGCAAAGGCAATAATTGCCAACTTGTAGCTCCTAACCTGTACCTAAAGTAACCACATTAGGGCTCTACCTGAATATAATAGATTTGTACCGTAGCTGGAGGCATTCAGAAGTTGGTTCCTCTCTCCATTGAACAGGCAGATACATTTAGGAGCTAATTTAAGATTCTTTCTCTTCATAAGACACATAAGTTAAATCAATTGTATCCCTTTCACCCCTCAGCCAGGAGAACAGAGATGCAGACAATAGAATAAATACTGGATACAGCTAAACTCAGAGACTCACACGATGAAATGAAATGGGGTATGTCAGCACTGTCAGGAATCACAATGCAAAGGAAATAAAAAGGAAAATGGAAAGGCAGCTCAATACATGCTTCTCTGTGGTTAAATAGGTGACATAAACTTGCATACCTGACTTTTCTACAGCTTTGTACTACCACTAGACACTGCACAGGCAACAACCAAACCTGAGCATCCCATTGGAGACAGTCCTCCACAAACTTCTGCACAGTGGGTCCTTCCCACAGGCTGCAGTTCTTCATGAACTGCTCCTTTGTGCATCTCTTTCACAAGGTGCAGTCCTTCAGAACAAGGTTGCTCCAGCTTTGGTCCCCCATGGGGTCACAAGTCCTGCCTGAAAACCTGCTCCAAACCCCTGCAGAGTGACGATCCTCTCTTCATGGGGCCACAGGTCCTGACAGGTTCCTGCTCCAGTGCAGGCTTCCCATGGGCTCACAGCCTCTTTCAGGTACATCTGCCTGCGCGGAGTCCTCCACAACCTGCAGGGGGATTTCTGCTTCTTCATGAACCTCCAAGGGTTGCAGGAGCGCAGCTGCTTCACCATGGTCTGCACCAGGGGCTGCAGAGGAATCTTTGCTCCAGTGCCTCCTCCCCCTCCTTCTTCACTGACCTTGGTGTACTCAGAGCTGGTTTTCTTCCGTATCATCACTGCTGTCTCTGTCTGCATTTGCAGGGTTTTTCCCCCTCCTTCTTAAATGCATTATCCCAGAAGCACTATCACCATCACTGGTGGGCTCAGCCTTGGCCAGCGGCACGTCCTTCTTTGGCTCTGTTGGACATGGGAGAAGCTTCTATCAGCTCCTCAGAGAAGCCACCCCTGTAGTCCCCTGCTAGCAAAACCTGGCCAGGAAAACTCAATACAACCCCTTCTTGATTTCTTTTGTTTAAGTCAGCTAAAATTCAGCTATAATTAAGTCACCCATCACCCGTACCTGTTGCTTATATGCTGGTTTATATCATACAGCTCAAGCTTATAATTTGTGAGAAATATTACCTCACTGTGTATACTCAGGTCTTTCACAGGATGAAGGAACAGGTAAACAAGTACACGGAGAATATTAATAATTTAATAAAAATATTGAAATGGGGGAAAGGTAAACAATCTGTGACAAATAAGAAAAGCAAAAAAGACCAGAATATTTAGCAAGAGCAGTTCTGAGCTGTGCTTTATGCTATATGGAAATTAATTTTGACAATGGAATTTCTGTTTACTTAACTTTTGGGAAAATCTGGACCATGCATATTTTTCTGGCTGTATTACTTATCAAGCCCGGGAACAATCAGCAGTTAAAGAGGAAGCAGCAAAATAATTCCAGATCAACACTACTGGAAAGTATAAAATGCCTGGATGTGAGAGTTTTCTCAAATCCTTTAATATGAAAGGGACATTGCCTAATGCTGTAAAGTCCTAGTGACCTTTGAAACTCCAAACAGGGAATTGTAATCTCATTTAAATGTTAATTAAAAGAATTGAACCTAAGTGGCTCAGAGAGACAAGCATTTGAAAGTTCTGAAGATTAAATTATTCTTCTGATGGGTCAGGCTACATGGCACTGTGCAGTGTGTATGCCTCTGTTGATGTGGGCTGCAGGAACAGTTCCTTGGGGGACAAAAACTTCTGCTTCACTTCTCCCACCTCTCTCCAAATTACACTGACACAATCGTATGTGCCTGTTTATCTCAGAAGCTCTACAGTTCCTGCAGAGCTTTCTTCTTTATACATAAAAGTAATTATTTTAGCACTGGTAATCTTATTCCCCCGTGTTGCTTTTCCTTCATAGTCTTTACATGGATGACTGCAGCAGTTAGTCCCAGATTGCAGCCTGGCAACCTCAGGAGTTCCTGATTCTTTCCATCTGCATAGAACATAAAGTAGTTTTGCAGCTGCTTTGGTAGTCTTGTGTCTAGAGTGAGAAAGATACCTAGGTCATAGCAACACTAGCCTAATTGGAATAATATTCAATTTCCCAACACAGTTACATTGCTTTTTTTGACCTTTGGTGAATCATATAATCACCACTGACCAGCTGTTTCAATACTCTGTATTGAGATGAGTAGAATCACCAATAGTGTGACTAAGCACTCCATTCACTAAGCACCAAAAATGTGTTTCATAATTGTCAACCTGTTGAGCAAGGTGACACTTAAGCTTGCTATTAAGAAGCACTGGAGAAGGAAGACAGTACAATTCTGACTCTACTCTTCTAGACACATCTGGAGCTCTGAGTCATCATCAATTGATGAATTGGTAAATTTCACATTAGTAGATGGTTGGCTCGTTCAAGCGTTGTCCCTGGGGTGTGGAGACTTCTGGACTCCAAAGCTCCTCAGCTCAAGGAAATCTATCTATTCTTAGGAATTGGATGGCTTTCATTATCTTAGTCTTCTTTCCTTTTTGTTAAAATGGGAAATTTTAGGGGTTTAGTTTTCAGAGAGTTTTTGCCATTCATGTACTTAACCCAAAGAGAGTAGAAGGACTTGACTATTTCGTCGGTGTTTCTCAGTATTGTTTTTACTTCAGTCTCATTTAGGAAACATTATGGCAACTGATATGAATCTGATTCTAAACTACCTCTCCAGTCAATGCAGAATTTAGACACCAGCTTCGGTATGAAAACAAAGACTCTTCGCACTGGATGCCTTAAGTTGGGCCACTACTAAATTCTGTGTTTCTTCACATTCTTAATGTTGCATCTGTCACAGCAATTCCTTTCTCTGTGGAATTCGCGGGCTGATCCCCTTCCCAGGGACCTCTGGTGGCTTATAGGAAATTTAGGCACTCTGTGTGCTGCCAGTGCCCAAATGCTGGCAGGGCAGCTATGGGGTGGCCTCTGTGAGGAGAGGCCAGAGCTGCTTCATGCTGAGCACAGTCATTCCCAGTCAGCTCCAGTGGACCCAGTGATGGACACAGCTGAGCCTGTCATCAAAGTGGGTGGTGCCTCTGGGAGAATGGATGGAAACACTGCACACACAGTGAGGAGTGAGCTAAAAAAAGATGAGAAACATCCCTGCAGTCACCAAGGTCAGAGAAGGAGGAAGGGGAGATGATGCTCTAGGTGTTGGAGCAGAGATTCCCCAGCAGTCTGTGCAAGTGAGCACAATGGACCAAATATGGACACCATGCTCATGGGAGACTCTAATCTGGAGCAGGTTCATTCTGAAGGACTGAAACTTTTGGAGACACCCCACACTGGAGCAGGGAAGAAGTGTGAGGAGGAAGGGGCTGTAGACAGAAGTTGTTTCAGACTGACCACAAGCCCTGTTCCCTATTCACCTGCCCTGAACAAGGAGGAGAAATGCAGAAGAGTCAGGAATGTAAGAGTGAAGTTGAGCCTGGGAAAAGGAAAGGATAGGGGAAAGGTGGTGTTTCAATCTGTCTGTGTTTTTAACTATCCAAACTTATCTTAACTGTCAGTAAATTAAATTCATTTCTCTCCAGACTCTGTTTGCTGATGACAGTCATTGCTAAGTGATGATCTTTCTGTCTTTATCTCAGTCCATGAGGCTTTCCAATCTATCTTCTGCCCCTGTGCTGTGGACAAGAGGCTGTGAGTAAGCAGCTGTGTGGGTGTCTGACTGCTAGACAAGGATGCTCCTGCAACTATTCTTCAAGTTTATTTTACTTTATTTGATGATATACTGGGCACTGTTTCACTTCTGTGGAGGTGCAAAATTCTGTATCTGGCTTAAGAATGGAAGAACATGGAGACTGCCTTCCTGGATGTGATTATCGCAGTATTGTCTGGAGCTGAAATGTCAGTATAAGATGTTACAGAGTAGTTGATGGGATCATAAGTATCAAATTTCTGCTGTAATTTGCTTAAGTGTTCTGAAGGAACTGAAAAAAGAATTAACTGATTTATGAATTTTGTTGATTCATGTCTTCCTAAAACTGCCTCATGACTGGAAGGTGGTTAAAGTGGAAGTGATTCTTTAGAAAGCTTTGTACAAAATCTAAAAAAACTGCAGCCAAGTAAACTGCTCTAGTGAGCAAAATTACCTTAGGAGAGGGACTTGTAAACACATGGATAAATATAATACATGAGAGTTGAATCAGAATTACTTTTGATGCCATGGTGCTTTTTTTGCTTTTTATACATACCCCCTCTATATACCCTTTTGTATAACTATTATGTATTCTTAAGGGCCTTTTAGCCCACATACTTCTAATTCTGCAGGTTTGATAAGTAGCATAGGCCCAGTATTCCGTTAAGCCAGGAGACCAAACATCTTAGAAGCCTCAGGCACTAAGATCTTCTCTGGAACACATTTTGTAAACTAAGATAGGCCTGTCCAGGGGGGGAAAGTTCCTCAGAGAGGGGGGTTTGCTCAGCCTCTCATTGGGGAATCTTTGATAGATATGCTAATTGGTAAAGCCTATAATTTTATACCCAAACTATTGTGTGTGTACATTTTGGGGGTGCTCACGGGGGTGCATTTTGGTGTGCATTTGGATGTGCATTCCAGCGTGCTCCACCTGGACACAGTGCACCAAGGATCCTTAAAATAAATACCAAGGTAAAATCCCTTTTTCCCCTCTAACCGTGTTTGGCTCTTGATTTTAAGATGAAGAAAAGGCATCACTTTAGTAGCACAGTCATCTATTAGAGTTCTTGAAAAACGTAAATTATGCTAACCAAGTTGATACACTTTTCTGGATTTCTAAAAGGCATTTAGTAAGATCCTTCTCCAAACACTCTTAAAGAAGTTGTGACAGCAAAAGAGTTAAGGTTCTCAGATGGATGAGTAAGTTATTAAGCTACAAGAAACAAAAGAAAGCATTATTACCTAGTTTCTACAATACAGAGAAATCATAAATAAAAGTCTCTGACAGAGATTTTTATTCACTATACTCATAAATGATATGGAAAGAATTGTATGACAAAGTTTTCTGGTGATACTAACAGTAATAAAGACAAAGAATGAGTGCTAATAATTATAAAAATAAAATCTGCATAATAAAAGGGAATTGGAAATGAAATGGTACATAAATGAAATTATGTACAAGGTAAACATGAAAAAAATAAAATTAGTACATATAATGATGTTTTCTGAGCCATGTATTAGTGTTTGAAAAGAACTTTTAGGACTATGAGAGAAAAATCTGTGAAAGTGATACTTCAATACACTGTGGCATTAAAGAAAAGTGAATGAGATGTTAGAAGTTGTTAGAAATTGAATAGAGAAAAGAAATAAGACTGAAAAATCATTATGCTGCTGTATAAATCCATTACATACCTGCATCTCAAATTCTGTTTGAAATTCTGCCTCCATTCCTCCACTTGAATGTCAAAATTTGTATAGTCGCAAAGTAATAATATTCTACAATGTATCTGTGTTTGGATAAAGGCTACAAAGATGAGCAAAGTTATCAAAGTTGTTTCTATTCTATAAGAAATGACTGTGTATAGGAAGACTTTTCAAACACAATAGCTTAGGGGAAACAGAAATGGTCTGAAAAACTGAGTTAAATGAATAAGTGTATAGCAAGCAATTTTTCACTGACTTACTTACCCTATAAATGATTCAAATGAAACTAGCAGTTGGTAGGCTTTAAGCTAGCCAAAGTAGATTCTTTACACAGCATACAGGTAAGGTGCTCATCTGCTTGTCATAAATTATCATAGACACTAAAAGTTAATGTCTACTCAACAATTGAATTGATAAATGCAAAGAAACCAAATCTGTTTGGAGTTATGCAATAGAAACCACCACCATAGGCACAAGGAGTCCTCCAGAAACTACATGCCAAAATGTAGGAACTGTTGACAAGCATAACAATAAGGCAAATTTAAAGTAGTATCTCTAAGGAAGTGGCTCAAGATACTAGACTTAATCCCATACTGTCATTTATGTGTTTATATATTGAATTGGTAAACAAACAGCATTTGCTCTAATTGACTTGACTCAGCAAGGAGTAAGATACCAAGCTTCCCACTGTTTCAGGTAACAGAAAATTCAAATGGAAATGCGAAGGATCTCCATTTACTGAATTCTGTATTTCATATCAACCCGTACATAAGTAGATATACTTAATGTTAATATTTAAATGGGATAAGTGCATGTAATTCTTTTCTGCCTCTTCACTGAAACCAGACAAAATGATAATCAGCCACTTGGGGGATGATGAGTTTTGGGGTAATGATCATGAAAACATGTTTTTGAAAGTTATTATAATAGTAATGTTCACCATTAGTAATTGAATTTTGCACAGATGAAGGCCTAAACTGAGACAAGTATTTCTGTGTGTCATGTTATGACAGTCTCCCTTTTATTGTGTATGCTCTCTGTGTGTTGGTACTTAGTGCGGCTCATGAAAAGACTGACTTGGCACACTGAGGCCAGCTGAGTACCTCTTTATTAAAAACTAAATATTAATATTTGGAAGAGTTTAAATGTATCTTTTGTCACCCTAAGTCAGTAAGTCAATCAGTATAATTCTATGTGCTCATCTCCTCTGTAAAAAATGCATTACATACATGGCTCAGAGTCACGTTGAATGTCAGTGAAAAGTGGTGTCCCTCAGGGATCTGTATTGGGACCAGTGTTATTTAATATCTTCATGAATGGCATGGACAAGGCATCCTCAGTAAATATGCAGATGACACCAAGCTGAGTGGTGCAGTTAACACACCTGAAGGACAGGATGCCATCCAGAGGGACCTGGACATGCTCAAAAAGGGGGCCCATGGGAAACTCATGAGGTTCAACAGGACCAAATGCAAATTGCTGCACCTGGGTTGGTGTGGTGGTATCAACACAGGCTGGGGATGAACAGATCAAGAGCAGCCCTGCAGGAAGAAGTTGGGGGTGCTGGTGGATGAGAGGCTGGACATGACCCAGAAATCTGCTCTTGCAGCCCAGAAAGCCAATTGTATCTGGTGCTGCGTCCAAAGCAGCGTGGGCAGCGGGGCAAGGGAGGGGATTCTGCCCCTCTGCTCTGCTCTGGTGAGACCCCACCTGTAGCACTGCGTCCAGCTCTGGGGTCCCAGCACAGGAAAGACATTGACCTGTTGGAGTGAGTCCAGGGGAGGGCCAACAAGGTAATGAGAGGGATGGAGCACCTCTCCTATGAGGAAAGGCTGGGAGAATTAGGATTGTTCAACCTGGGAAGAGAAGGCTTTGGGGTGACCTAATTGCAGCCTTTCAGTACCTGAAGAGAGCCTAAGGAAAGATGAAGAGAGACTATTTACATGTAGTGACAGAGCAAGGGGGAATGGCTTCAAACTGAAAGAGTGTAGGTTTACATTAGATATTAGGAAGAAATTCTTTACTGTAAAGGTGGTGAGGCATTGGAACAGATTTCCCAGAGAAGCTGTGGATTCCCCATCTCTGGAGGTGTTCAAGGTCAGTTTGGATGGACGTCTGAGCAGCCTGGTCTGATGGAAGGTATCCCCGTCCACCTCAGGGAGCTGGAACTAGATGACCTTCAAGTTCCCTTCCACGTCATAAATATATATATATATACACATATATATGCAACCAGGAAGGTTAAGAAAAAAACAATGTACCTGAGGTAAAGTTTGCAATGAATGAGTTATTTGTCATATCTTATTAATAGAAGGAAAGATACTTTTCCTAAGATTCAAGAAAATGATTCAATATAAGTGCTACAGTATGTGACTGATTAAGTAAGACTTTGTCAGATGGCTCCCTCAAAGACCATCACTTTATAAATAACTTTAAAAGCAAAATTCCCTTGATTTTAATGGATTTAATACCCCTTAATGGATTTAATAATGCTGATAAGCTTTGACCACTGTGGTGGTATCTCCACCTGCCGACCTGTGGCCGGCACCTGTCAATTGTGCCCTGGCCATCACCTGGGCTGATGAATCAAGATCAGAGGGTGCGTCCATAGGCGGGGACACGGAGTGAAGGCACCACCCAAGTTTCCTGAACCTTCCCGGATCTTCTGTTTTATAGAACTGATGATTAATAGATGAGAAAAGCCCTCCCCCTTGGTTATGGTTCATTGGTTTTAACTTTGTGAACACTCCCCTTTGATTGTACCCTATTGGTTCCGAACCCTGGATCCTCCCTTTTTGTTCCTCCCTTAAAAAGTCCTACGCAACCTTCAGAGCCTTGGAGCTCTTCCCTTCTTTGTCCTGTCAGTAAAATTGTTCCTGTTTCACCCAGAGCTCTCCTTCTCTCTAGCCTTTTTGTCTCAGGGGATCTTGGCAGCTAGCTTGCTAGCACCCTCACGGCAGGCTGTCCTCAGCTTGGGGTGGCTCTGCCGACAGGCACCGCTCGGTTCGCGGGAATCCTACCTCCGGCCGCTTGACTTCAAGCCAAGTCATCGAGCTATCCGTGAGGTGGTCAAGTCTTCAGACCACCATGTGGTATCTTACTGGCCCTTGCAAACAAGCAAGGTAACACAGACAAATTTTGCCTTGTAATTTTGCGCTGAGGTTTCTGCGGTACTTGCCTCCATAGTTAACAGCTGTTCAGTTCTTTAACAATTTTGGATTAAAAAAATAGACAAGGAAATTACAAGATAGATCCAAGATGTGAGTGACATTTCTAGTCCTGAGAAAATTAAATTTGTCAATGAAATTGAAAGTCTTTCCCTCCCTGAAAACTACAAAGTTTGTTCTGGTGTTTCATATATTTGCCAGTGTTTTGAAAGAGGCCAAGGAAAAGTGATTTTGTCAGCAACCTACATATTACTTATATAGATACAAAATAGAAAACCAGCAAAAATCCAAACAGAATGGGAAAAACTAGCTGACAAAAGAAATAGCACTAACATTATTTCCCTTCTGTCACCATTTCTTCCCCCTTCAGTACACTGGAAAGATAAAAAGAAATGGATTCTTTATCAATAACACCTGCCCATGAATTTTTGATACATAACAGGAAACATATTGCACTGTATCTGTACAGGACTAAAGTGATTCCATAGTTTAGATTTTCCTCTGGGCATTTTTGTGGACAAGAAAGAATCTTTTCCCTCGTACTTGAACAATTCTGTATCAGAACTACATTTCACCTTCTTTAAGTGATACGGAGGACAGCTATGTTAGGCTAGTCCTGTACTAGGCACAGGACATAGTAAAAAATATTTTTTTCTTTTAGTATTGTCAGTTGGAAATGCTGGTTCTGTGTAAAGTGGCTCAGATCCAACCAGCTGTCAGTTTGCTGGTCAAGGAAGAATTGTGCCTGCTTCCAGATGAAATTCACAAGAACCGGAAGCTGTTTGGCCTTCTGCGTAGCACATGATAGGGCTGAAGGCTCCTTTGGAAGAGTTTTCAACTAATTAACTTCCCATTACTGTTAGAAACGGGGCACAAGGACCTTGATTCTTCACTTTGGTGGCCATCTTCTCTCTCTTTGTCATGTTGATTGCTTTTGTTCTCCACTCAGTTTTGTGGTGGAGGCATGAAGAGACTTGGAGCTCTTGCAAGGAGTCAGAGTAAGGCTTAGGAACCCAGTGCCTACAGCTCCTTCCATCTATATGCAAGGTGAGATTCAGGAGGGTCCACTAGGACTATGAACGAAAGGGCTGACAAAGCCAGTGAACTTCAAGACCAAGAAAGTCTTCATTGTGTGGGTAGCGAGACACTGAAAAGAGGTTGCCCAGAGAGGTGTTAGATGCGCCATCCTTGGAACCTTTCAAGGTCAGGTTGCATGGGACTCTGAGAAACCCAATCCAGTTGAAAATGTCCCTGTTCATTGCAGAGGTGTTGTACTAGGTAACTTTTACAAGCCAAACCATTCTATGAATCTGTGATTCTATGATCACATTCTTTATTGCAGGCTCATTAGCTTCAAGAGCCTACATTTATGCACTCACAAATGGGACATTCTGGTGACTGGCCCTGTCCTAGAATGCCTCCAGTAGCTCCTCCCAGCTCGTCCAGTATCCAGCCCCAGACCTATGGCCTGTACAATAACTGGCTCCTGGGCCATATGATATAACTCACTGGCTAGTGCAGCTTGCAATTTAGTAGCATCATGCATGCATAAATGGATCCCTCCCTCTGGCCTTAGACCATCAGCCTATCCAGTAGCCAGCCCCAGGTCCCAGTCTCTCCAGCTGTCAGACCCCCTTCCTATAAAGCCCTTTGATCTGCACACAGTCTCTGTTTTCCATAGCAGCCACTCAGACCACTCTTCCTGCTGACCAGTTAGTCCAGCTTCGTGACCACTGGCAGGTCTCACACACACATGTGACAGACACTCAGAGCACACTCATATAGAAAAATGATGAAAAGGACAAAACATAGAAAAAAGGAGAGGGGTTTAATTGGAAGACTCAGCAAACAATGGTGATAATGGCCAGGGCTCATGCAATCAAGGATGCCAGACTGGCAACTCGTTTACATGCTATCTTCTTAGGTCCTTCTCCTAAGCATCCTATTACAAACTCCACAATCTCACAAGCCCCTTTGAATATCCCATAATAAATTTCTTCTTTATCATAAGTATCAGGATAATCATGTTTCCCACTTCTTATCAGTTACAAAACATCTAGATGAATCTTCTCAAAGCTTTGAGTAGTTCTATCCATGGCCCGTCTCAATCAAGCACCTGAAATCTCTGGTCTTTGATATTGTCTCTGTTATCTATGCTCATTAGGGTAAGTGTATCTGTTTAATTTATTACTTCTCCTGTCTCTTTTCCTAGTCTTTTGTGGTGAGTACCCATTAATAAAACGTCCTCACAAACTGCACATCCTTATTTCCACATATTCCACTGCATTTATGAACTGCACATGTAAGTTATTTGACTATTCAGTTCAATTGGAGACCATTTCCTAAGTATACACCTCTTTAGGAGAGCTCAGCAAAGAAAATGTAGCAACATTCTTTGCAAAACTTCCTGCATTTCAAAGCTTTGTTGGTGAACCAAAGTCCCTGAAATGATTCCAGCAAAGGTTCCGGGAACACCGATTATATCCAAATGTTGCAAATGTCTGAATCAGTTAAAATATCTGACTGGAAGAGAATGGGTCCAAGTGCTTTAAGAGTGATGCAATAAAGTAGCAGCTGAACTGTTCACATGTACTTATGGAGAGAGAAATTTCAAGCATATACTGAGCCATTATAGCCCCAACTGTATGAGATATTTAAGCAGGAGAATTAAAACCTATTCATCAGGGAAATTAAGTGTACATGTCTGTGTATGTTTAAATACTTCCCTAGAGGGAGATGGACTCCTGTGTTTGGGCTCACTTGCCTAAAGTATTTGATAGTAGTAGAAAGGGACAGATCAACAATGGAAAGACATAATTTGTGATGTACCAAAAGCAATGATCATCTCATAGTCACATAGGATCTTTTAGCAGAACAGTCTTTATGAATTAAAATATGATTCATAAAATTGAGGTAAGGCAAATATATCTTCCGAGATTATTTTGTACCAAGCAAAAGTTATCATGTTGTTTCTTCAAGATGATTATGTTAGCATCCCTAATTCTTCAAGAATGTTTTCTTTTTTCTTCACTATATCTGCAAACCACAAATTTAAAATTGCTAAATGTATTCTAAACATCACTAAAAACATCAAATAGCATAGCAATCTCTCTGGTTTGACAGATATGCAAAATAGAACAATTATCAGCAGAAGGACTCTCCTATTTGTCAGCTTCTCTCTCATCTGCATCTCAGGGGTGTGCTACATCCTACCTTAGATGAAAAAAGATTGTTAACTAGAGGCAGAGTGGACAGCTGTCTTCATCTATGTTTTTGTTACCACTACTGTTGCTGGAAGGACTGACGTAAGAAGTTCAATTTTGTTTTCTATACATGACTGTCTACCTAACCCTGGGAGTGAAAGCTATGAAAAGCAACAGGATGAGGCCATTTGTGAGAGACAGACAAGATGAAGGTAGTCCTGGACTCCAGTTTTCATAATTTCTCACTTTTTTCGACTGCTGGGGGTGTCCATGAAGGGCCATGATGCTAATGTCCATGTAGAGCCCCAGTGCCACGGGGTCATGCCAGAATTATTGCTGATCTTTCCTGTCCAAAGTATCTCCTTTCACAAATAAAATTTTCACATTTCTTAAACTTCTTTTAGAGCCGGCTCTTCTTATTCTTCAAAAGTTCCTTGATAATTCCCTGGTTATTGTTTAACCTGCTTGTTCATCATCATCCTTGCTACCATGTTCTTTCTGGGGTGAAATGCACTCTTGGGCAGTTTTGGGAGTCCCGCTCACACGTATAGGTGCACCAAAGCTCATGTCTTGTCACCCGACCTTCTGGCAATGCGAGCACCACAAGAGCTGATGTCTCTTATAACTGATATGAAACCAAATCTGAACCCACTTTTTTCCTCAATCACTCATAGCATTAAGATTTTTAAAACAGAACATAAAAGAAGAAATAAATTTGGAAGAAATATTTTATTTATATTTATAAATACAAATAAAATATAAATTTATATTTATAACAGTAATATGCAACTAATATCTATGCTTAGGGCCAAATAGAACAACTGAATGCTTTCCAGATATATATACTTTTTTTCGATTTCTTGCTAGCTACACCATGGAAATATTTTCCGTTCCTAGTAATCTAAGTTTAAACTTCAATTTAAATATTTTATTCAAACAAAATTATGCAGTCAATGAATCTTCTTTTGTAAAGTACATGAAAAACAATTTTCCTTCATATTTTGCATTACTTTGGGATTTCTTGGAACCTAGAAGTGTCTGGGTCTCTAGAACTCATCATAAATTTGACAGTGACACATTTAGTCTAACTTCCCCTGTTGGAACCTCCTCTGTTAACAAACATCATCTAAGTCTTCCTAGAGCATACACCTTTGAGTTTCAAAATGTGTGTTTTCAGTCCCACTGGAACACAGAACAAAGATCTCTTTTCACTTGGATGCTCTTGAAAGATGTTTCAGTTCTTCCATCAACACTAGGAGTAGCCAGCACATGTAGCCAAAAAACTTTTTCCTGTGCCTTTTGGCAGCAGGATAAAGATCCTAATGAATCTATTATCAGTAAACACAGTCTTTATTCTCAGGTTTTTTTCAGGTCTTGGGTCATTATGTGATGAGATGTCAGTTGCGCATATGAATGCACCACTGTTCTTCCTCTGAAAAGAATAATTTTGTGGTTTAAAAGGGATATTTCTCAGTCTGTGTTTCAGAGCTAAATTTATAAACCGAAGCTTCCATGACAGAAGTTAAAAGAATTAAAATTTTTTTAATACAATTTTTCATTTTAAGACAACCTGATACAGAAAAGATTCTGTAACATAAAGGTGGAGTCTAATTCCAACATAAATGTCTGTAAACTGAAATTCTCACACATCCTTATGACTATTTTGGACACCATTTCCTACATTTCGGAGGGAGAATTTTGCTCAAGGGTATGTGACTTTATTAAAATCCTAAAGATGGATTTGTGCAATTCTGAATCTGTTAAAATAACTTGAGGTGTTTCGGGCAGATGTAGACACCTTGAAAGTGGTTTGGAGAGATATTACAATAAAGGTCTTGGGATTGTATACCCTAGTTTAATTTTTTTAATGTTGGCATATCTACAGTCTCAGTTCATTCACTCCTTTGCAAATAATTAGTTATGGTAATATAAAATCTTTTCCCTGCTCTGTTAGTTCAATGCTGGAAGGTTTAATTGAATGAATAGGCATGAAAAACACTAAAGCTAGGCTGTGGACTATTTTAGTTTAGGAAAACTGTCATGCAAATCCTGAATCCTACTTCCAGCAAGGAAAAAATATGCAGCAAATATTTTGTTTCCTAAAGAGAGGATACTTGAGATACTGCCAAATGAGAAGTCACTCCATGAAAATGTCTTCTACTTCTTTTAAATGGCTGTACAAGTTTGAAAGCAAACCAGTGAGAGACTCTGAGTCAGAAATACAATTTAATAGGAAAAAGTAAAATAAATGCAATAGTACAAAGAAAACCACTGACAGAGTCAAAATAGAACCTGACACCCTGTCGGTCAGGGTATTGGTAGCAGTCGGGATGAAGTGGTCCTGTTGAAGCAGTGATCCTGTACAAAAGAGTCTGGTCTTCGCCTGAAGGTCCAGGGGCCTAGCTCTTGTCCTCCAGAAGTCCCGTAGGTAAGGGCTATCTGTGCTATTCCAAACCTCTGATTATATACAGATGGGAATGCTCAGTTCCTCCTTCTGGGCGGAGCCTCTCACGATGGGATGGTGAGTCACGAGGCAAGGCATTGATGGGCCCATTAACAGGAGATAGTCCGTAGGAGTTATCTATGAGTCATGTGGCAGGGTCCTTGATTGCCCATTAAACAGAGATAGCCCCCCAGAGGGAGTTATCAAGGATGAGTCATGGTAGCAGGTAAGGAACACTGCCCCACCTGTTTTAACAGCTTATGAAGATGGTGATAGAATACATGCTTTTGGTTACATCTTGTATTATAACCTAGGACAATGGTCTATACTCATGAACTAAATATGTCTATAAAAGCCTGTGAGTGACTATTGTTTCTCTTCAGATGCAATGATAATCGACATTGAAAGGGAGCTCAGGATTGAGGTTATTTAAAACCAGCTGGAAGTTAAAGTCCAGATAAGTTACTCCCCCTTGCCCCCTTCAGCAGGAGAGGGACAACAGCAGAGACTATGGATTGAGATAATAATTTAGCAAAAGCATACAGCAATGAAACAAAAGCCAAAGAGTAACAGCAGCAATATTAATAAAAAAAGTATGCGCCACGTTGAATGCTGGACTAGATTCTGTGTTGCCACTTTTGACTGCTCTGCCTGGTTCCACTTGGCTCCCTTTGGCTTGGCTCCTTCCAGCTTATCTCAGTTCCTTTTCGCTCAGGTCAGACTCGGCTGCCCTGAAGCTCCCCTCTACCACTCTGTTCCCTGTGGCTGCTTCCTGCACTGGTGCCGCTTTTTCAGCATCACGTCTTGGTGCCTCATCTTGGAGCTAGGGAAAGGGATGGCCGTCGGTGGCAGAGGACGAGGTCTGCAGGGCTGATCCCTACAACCTCCCTGATGGACAGAGGGAGACAAAATAATGCAGTTCCAGGGGTGCTTTCCTTTGTTCTCCCCCGTGGAACCACGGCCCCCAGCAAAGATGTCAGTGGTATAGAATAGCAACCTAGCCATGTCCATGTGGCTCTAAGCTCCGCCCCCTCTCTGCAACTGGGACAAGTCTCCTAAAGCTGTGGAGATTTTTTCCAAGATTGTACAACAACTAAGTAAAAATATTTAGGATGTTGACACTGCATTACAGGTTTAAGTCTGAACAAGCTCTGTTTTTCTGAATTGTATCAAGAAGTCCAGATGGTTTAAATGCTAATGACATAACAGGATCTGAGTTCTGGGGGATGGGGAGTTATTAGCAATTTATGATGATCTAAGACAACTCATGAATCATGTTTTCTCTCCCATTTTTTGTCTCTCTTAGTAACTGCATTTTCATTTTAAAGCTTCTTCTGCAGAGTGAACAAAGGCTCTTTGACAGACACATGACCACATGTGAGTAGTTGGCTGAAATTTAAGCTTAGTACATATATATATATATATATATGTGTGTGTGTGTGTGTGTGTGTGTATATATGTAACTGGTTTAAGTAAAAACTTTATTATAGTGATTTCACATAAACCAAAAAAATAGATTAATGCAAGTTACTGGAACAATGATTAGTTCCTTAAATAACTTTACCTTATAATGTCCAGTGAAAAAATGAGCCTTGCTCTTGCGAAAGGTAGATATTGTTTTGCTATTCTAACAAATGTAATCTGAACACCATCCTATTCATCTTCCTTCATCATACTGATCTGCTATGACAACTGGCTAAACTAGACCCGCAAATTAGGCAGGCCCTATCATAAGAGGCCATTATCAAACTGCCATCCATGTTGTGCAAACCCACTTTAGTTAGAAAAGTGTAGAACTAGAATATAATTCCAAGAGTCCTGCTTAATTTTTAGCTAAATAGAAAACTGTCATAGCAGCATCTCATTCAAAGTTATTTAAAGTGATGGGGGTAAAAGAACAACTGCCATCAACTTTGAACTGTTTTCTGTCATCTTCGTGCAGATTAATGTTTTCTTTGTTTTGTTTGTTTGTTAAACAAACTACAGGAAATCCAACAACCATGTCAGTTTGCTTTGAGTCTGAGAAAAACAGGACAACTCATTTTTATGGGTTCTTAGCTGTCTGCTAAAACCAAAGCTCGTCTCATTCTGGAAGGAGCAGATATGTAATATACATCAGTGATGTTTGCTTTCCTCTCACTGGAGAAAGCCAGGAAAAACAAATAGAATATAAAATAAAAGGGGGTGAATCACTGTAGTGAGCATCGCCAGACACCTACACAACACAAAAAGTTTGATTTAGGAGAATTATAGGCAATGTATCTGGGGCACCTGTTCAGTTCCTGTTTATTTTATTTTTCTGAAAGATCAATCACTTCAAAACTCCTGCCTTTTTAAAGTTTACTTTTAGCAGTGGTTGAACATATGGTAGAAGCTCCTGTGAGAATGAATATATTACCATGCATAGATAAATGACAAGTGACTGTATAAAGACTTAAGTTAAAAGGAAATAGAAATTCTCTTCAAATACTTTGCAAATACTGAGGAGCCAATCAATTCCTTGACTAATATTCTGAGCATTCACATCAATCAAATTAAAGAATTACATTTTTTTGTAAGTAATCGAAGAATGTGAGGTTCTAAGGAGAGCTAGTGATAATGATACCTTGCAGAAGGCACTGCCCCTAGGGGACAAAGGGAGCAAGCTGTAAACAGGCAGCACTGAGAAGAATGTTTGGCTTGATATCTATCGTAGAATGGTTTGGATTGAAAGGGGACAACAAAAGTCACCAAGCACAATATCTCCTGTAAGGAGCAGGGGCATTTTCCACTAGATCAGGTTGCTCAGAGCCCCATCCAACCCGATCTTGAATGCTACCTGAGATGGGGCATCTACTTCCTCCCTGGGCAACTTGTTCCAATGTCTCACTACCCTTGCAGTAAAGAATTTCTTCCTTATAGCCAATCTGAATCTACTCTTTTGTGGTTTAAAACCATTATTACTTGTATTTTCACAACTGACCCTACCAGAAGTTTCTGCTCATCTTTCTTAGCAGCCCCCTTTAAGTATTGTAAGGTCACATTAAGGTCTCCCTGGAGGCTTCTCTTCTCCAAGCTGAACAATCCTGACTTTCTCAGCCTTTCCTCTAAACCAGTTATCATTCAGATTCTGGAAGTCACATAAATAATTCTTTTTTAATGGCTATATATCTTTTCACCAATGCCCACAAAAGAAAAAAAAAAACATTTTAAATGCACAAATCAAATAAACAAGGGATTGTACATGAAAGGGAAAATGTTCAAAGGACTGAAAGGCCGATCTCCGTTTTAAACTCTGAATTCCTCCCCCTCTCCTCTCCTCTCCTATTAGTGGGAAACTAACTGAAAAATCCCAAGCTGAAATGGACAGAGACCACCACCAGAGGTATGAATCAGAGGACCTGAATACCCCTCTGAAAGTGCATCTCTCTCCCCAGCTGTAAATATCTTTCCACCTTAGATGCCTTGGATGCGGTGAATTGTTCCACCTCATTAGGTCCCACATTTAGATGCCACAGAAGTATTTTAAGGAGTCACACAGGTGTTAATTATAAATCCTTAATCAGCCTGTAATAATGCTTCTGTCAATTAAGTCTTGCCTTGTCTTCAGAGCCTGCTTTAGCAAGTAACCCTAGAGCATAACTGCTTGAATAACTAGACAGGGAGAAGTAGAGGCTTCCTACATCCCATAACCTTCAGACTTTGAGTTTAGGAGCTATTTATAGAGCTTCTGGCTGGGACTAGACATGATGCTCATAGAGATGTTAAGAGAAGACAGGGCAAACCCAAAAATAGTTGTAATTTTCCACTGTGAATCATTAGCTTAGCTGGTGATGCTTATGTCTTAGCATTTGTTTTTATTGAGGTGATTGGTAACAACTTTTATGTTTGTTTGTTTGGATTATCCTTGGTTTTATTCTTTGGAATAAATACATTAATTTCATTTAGCATATTTTAGTGTAAAGTTTAAAGTAGCAATATAGATTCTTTCCAGAGTTACTGTTTTGAAGAAGATATGTGGAGAATGGAGGTAAGGGCATCCTCCGTATGGACAGGCTTCCTATATAAAAGAAGAATGCTATTTATTTTAGGTACTTATTTCATAATAGAATGAATGTTCCCATTTATTTCCACTGCCCTTACAGGAAGGCTGATTCTCTACGGAGCCTTCCTGACTCGCTTATTCTGGATGGATATTAGTGCCAGCTTACAAGATAGCATCCCCATATTCCATTTTGCCAAATAGAAAGAAGGGGGAAGATGTTCTTATTGCTTCTGCCTTGTTCTTCAAGTTCTTAACCAAATTATAGGATGATTGCTCATATATTACTTTAGAAAATAGATATTTTAGGGAGAGGAAAGAACAATTTATGCAAAACCAAGAATTATTATGTTGAATTTAAGATTAAACAAACCTGCTTTAATTTGTTTATGTGTTGTGTCTATTGGTTGGGGCATGTAAGTGGTCACGTAATTGATTGTTAATAGTTGCTCTGTTTAAGACAAGAGAAACTGCTGTCTTTGTATGACAAGCAAAGAAACTTGTCAAAGATTCTGCAGTGTACTGTAAAGGACTGAAAAAACCAAAAGTGCCCAGAATCGACTTTAAATTCTTTTTCCCCCTCCAGAATTTGAATGTATGTAAAATGCTCTTTTGGCTTGTTTTTTTTTTCCCTATTTTTCAGGTTCAGTTCTCATCTCTGTAATGTAATAAGAGCAGAGCACTATGGAATAGTATGAATTGAAAAATTACTGCCTAATATTGTTTAAATGGGAAAGTCATATTATATGACCTTGTCATTCAAACTGTTCTTAGAATAGGAGCCAAGATCTGTCCCAAACAGAAGAATCAGAATGCTAAAGAGAGACAGGATGCTTTGCTTGCTGCTCCATGTAATGACAATTTTCTTTTCAAATCAGAAAAAGTAATGTAGTGATCAGAAAGACAGATGTGAAAGAAAACAGTTCCAACTTACTGCAGCTGTGTATTACCCAAGAGATGCCATCAGGAAGCACTGCCTTAGCTGGCAGTCAAACTTCCAGTGGATAGGGGCTAATGGAGAGAAGTGTTACAATGCACATCAAAAGGGTAGATTGATCCCATCAGGTGAAACACCAGGTGATAAATCAGAATATTTAAGATACAACAAGGAAACTTCTTAGATGTCAGCTGCATTCCTCTGGCAGCTAAACAGAGGGACAGATCCAGAGAGGAAGGAAAATCATGGCAAGGCCAAGACCATGAAATGTCAAATAAATTGAAACATCTGGGTAAGAAACATATAAATATATGTATTTCCCATCTTAAAAAGTGGAAAAAATACTTTTACCAGATCCTATCTCTGCGGGTACAGCTGGCATCTACCTGTACAGCAATATAATCTAAATGTCTAAATCAACATACAGATCTTTGTGATGTTATGGATTGTTAAGGGAGTTACCTACATTTGTCTTGCTTAAGTAGCCTCATTTGTAAGTCATTTATGAGTCTCCTACTAAGAGACATGATACTTGCACACTCCAAAGCCCCCAGAGTGTGTTATGGTGAAGGACTGTCTGATGCTGAGACTGTGCCCTCATCTGTTCTAAGCTGAATTTTTCAGGTGGCATAGAAAAGCCTACATCTGCAGATGTGTTTTCTTTTTCATTAAAACGGAACTGTTTTTTAAAATCCTTGCACACCTTTATTCTACCTTTGTAGTTAAGAAAAATGAAAAGTTGAACATCAAAAGATGGGTTGAGTGGAACATGTCTGCACATTCAACACAGTGGTGAGGGTCTGCTTCAAAGGGGGGAGAGAAAAGAAAGAGAAATGAAGGTCCAAAACAACCCCTGTTACAAACATTTTAGGAAAGATATCCCAACAGTTTTTGTAGAAAGCAGGCACACAAGCACCTATCTGCAAAAGAGGACTCAGCCCCTGGGACCCATCTGGTCACAGATATCTCTGGAGCCTTGAATCTAAGTAAGGGACAAAGTAGAGCTTTGTTTCATGTTGGGTGACCTGAATAGAACAAGGGCTATGATGGGGAGTTTTGGACCCCCTCTTAAATTGAAGTAGATAAATGGGTCATAGAATCACAGAATCATTCAGGTTGGAAAAGACCTCCAAGATCATCGATTCCAACCTTTGGCCAACCACCACCATATCAACTAAGACATAGCACTAAGTGTCATGTTCAGATATTTCCTAAATACTTCCAGGGAAGGTGACTCCACCAATCCCCTGCGAAGCTCATTCCAATGCTTGACAACCCTTTCAGTGAAGAAACTCTTCCTGATGTCCAGCCTGAACCTCCTCTGGTGCAGCTGAGGCTCTCACCCTGTCACTCCTGCCTGGGAGAGGAGGCCAACCTCCACCTTGCTACAACCTTTCAGGTAGTTATAGAGATAAATAAAGTATAAACAGGCCTGTAGTTCCCCAGATCTTCCTTCCAGATCTTCACATAGATGGACTTTGACTAACCTCCACTCATCTTGGCCTTCACAATTAACCAGGATTGATGATAAATGATGAACAGCAACTTGGCGAGCTCTTCTGCCAGCTCCCTCTGTATCTTTGGATGAATCCCATCTGCCCCCATATCCTTGTGGATGTCTCAGTGGGTCAACAGGCCTCTAACTACTTCCTCCTGGATTGCAGGGGCTCTATTCTGCTCCCTGTCCCTGTCTGCCAGCTCGGGGTGCTGGTTGCCGTGATCTTTCTGTTAAAGATTGAGGCAAAGAAGGCATTAAGTACCTCAGCCTTTTCCTCATCCACCATGTTCCCCTCCATATCCAATAAAGGATGGAAATTTTCCTCAGTCCTCTTTTTGTTGTTAATGTATTTATAAAACCACTTTTTGTTATATTTTACAGCTGTGGCCAGATTGAGTTCTAGCTGAGTTTTCACCTTTCAAATTTTCTGTCTCCATAACCTAAGGACACCCTTGTACTCTTCCTGAGTTGACTGCCCTTTCTTCCAAAGTTCATAAACTCCTTTTTCCCCCTCTGAGTTCCTTCAAAAGGTCCCTGTTCAGCCAGACCTTCTTCCCTGCTGGCTTCTCTTTTGACAAATAGGGACAGCCTGTTCCTTCACCTTTAAGATTTCCTTCTTAAAGTATGTCCAGCCTTCCTGGACCCCTTTGTTATTAAGGACTGTTTCCCAAGGGACTCTCTGAATCAGTGTCCTGGTTCAGGGTCTAGTTGCTCTAAGCACTGGGCTGTTGTGTGAAAGAGACCTCTGCCTATATGGGAGGTCAGAATCATTAACCACATTTTTGAAAAATCTACTGAAATAAACATGAAAGATGAGATAAACATTGAAACACAATATTTGTGAATATTCCTGATGTATACAAGGAATAATTCACTTCTGCTATGCCATTTATGGCTTTGCATGGGGTCAGCCGTACATGTTCAGCAGCTGGGATATCTTTACTGGTAAGCTTAGACTTCTAAGGAATTTAGGTACCTCCAGAGTCAGCTTTCAGCACAATCCAAATGCCCAGAAAAGGCATCTAAATCCCTAGAGAGGGACTTGAATAGGAAGCCTTAATGACTGGCAGTTAGTTCTCAGTTAATCAAGTTCTCATCATTTAGCACCGAGGAGTCATTAAGGCACTGCTATTAAAGGAGGGTCATTTTAAAAATAACATTACTAGATGCTTATGAACAAATATTCTATGAAATGAATATGATGAAATTTAAAAAATAAAAAAATGTATTGATAAAGGTGAAAGTTCCTGTCTCACATTTTGTCTTTACTGGATTTTAAATCAGAAATCCTACATAAAAAATATTTTAAATGGATTTAAAACTCCATTTCTCAGAATGTCATTCTGAGTGAAGAACTATCAACTCTTCTGATTTTTTTTTTTACTGGAGCCCGTGGTGATCCATTCTTAGCTGTACAGTATTTAAAGTTTTTCAGTTACATGGAAGACATAAAATCATTACTAATAAAATTTACTTTTGACAAAGATTGATGGAGTGGTTATTATAATGAAGAATACAGATCACTAATGTAGAAAGCTGGATCACCTTGTAAACTGTGCCCAGTCCATATGATTCTGCCTCCCTCCATGTAAGATAATGAATACATCTGGGAGCAAAGAATATAGGTTGGATATCTAATACGAAACCTATAAAAATGTGAGTCTGAGAGAGATCATAATGGAGAGTCAGATGGATGTGAGGTCCAGAGTAGCACTCTGGATTACAGGGATTACAGGGATTACATATAGAGAGTTGAATGCTGAGTAGTAGTGGGAAGTATCTAATAGCACTATCAGTGAGAACGACTGCTGCTGCTGAGATGGGATGAGTGCCCAGGTCTGGTGCATGCCTTTTATGAAAAGAAAATTGGTGAACCGGATGTGTTCCAGAGAAGAAAGAAAACAATTAAAAACAAAAGTTAAAAGGATGTTAAAGCATAGGATATTCAAGAATGATGCCACTCATAGGTGTTTCTTACTCTCTCTACCTCAGGCAGCTTTCCTTTTACCATAACTTCCTTGAATTACAGCAATTTCCTTTAAATCTTTCTTTCTCTTACATCTAGGCTCTTCAGAGGCTTTTCCCACAGCTTTACTTCAGTAGCCCACTAGTTGTTTTCCCAGATTATTAATTATTCAAGCAAAGACTTTCTGGAAGCCAGGTAAGAAAAGCTCTTTCCCAGTAGCAAGACCTTGGTTCTAATCTTAGTCCCATGCCAGGTCCTGTAGTCAGAGGGCAAATTCTGCCAACATGCTTACCTCTTTTTTGCCTAAAAGGTACAGTGACCTGCAAGACTAGCACTTGGGATGTAGCATAAAAAGTAGATATAAAATTAAGATAGTTGCACCCTAAAAGATCAGAAGACATGTTTCAGAGCATTAGGTTAACCAAATGTGCTTCATTTATGGATCTTCAGTATAGGCGTATATTTCTGATAATATTTTGTTCCCAGTGTTTAAAAAAAAAGTGAGCCGGAATAGCTTTCCCTTGGAAAATAAAATGTACAAGATAGAGAGTAGATCCAAACTATCTCTACTGATGTCACAGGGAACATGATTCTCATTTTGCCTGTGTGTATTAAAGCTATATGCACAAGCTCCCCCAAAGTGCACTCTAACCAGAGGATCTGTCCAGATAGTAAGAGAGGTGGGGTGGGAGGGTGGGAAGTTACAAATAATCAACAGTTTAAAAAATACTTTCTTTTTATTGAGTACAATTGTCAACGATATTCAGGTATCTGACGACTGGCTGAAATGTGAAGTCATATGGTCAGACAAAATGTAGCAAATTCTGAGAACGTATCTGCAACAAATTATTCCAGTTGAATTGAGTTTCACCTGTTATCCTGGGAGTAAACCTCCAGAAAGAATGGGCGAAGGCTGCTATAACTATAAAGAAGAAGTGATAAATCCTCTTTAACTTGATTAAAAGCTTCCTGCTTTTCAGTCCATCAAAAGCCCTTTGTAATAGCCACACAGGAAAACAGAGAATAACAATTTGGATACCAGTAAGACCTGTGGTGTTACATTGTACTGCACCTTGTACTGGGACTTTAAGTGAAATCATCCACTTGAGAAAAGAGAACAGAAGCTGAGGACTGCTCCATGCTCACACAAGATGAGGCTTCAGGTGTAAGAAGAAGACTCTGTGCTCTACATGCAGCAGTTTGCTTAGCCTATCCTAAGAACCTGATGCCAACTCTTTCACTTTTCGGCTTTAAATTGGTGTTCCTTGCTGACTTACTAAAACTGGATCATCAATTTCTTTACATAAACTTGTCACTGTTATTTTATTCAGTTTTAAACCTAGGGCTTCATTCAGTTATCCTTTGTACACTTATTGATTTTATTGTAAGGGTTGTAGGAGAGCTTTGGTACACAAGAAAAATCCACCTACGTTACCCTTTTTCTAAACCATAAGCTCACCATATCCTAACAGGGAGATTTTTCTTCTCTTCCAGAACCCATGCATGGTTATTCCATCTTCCTGAATATGCTCTCAAGTTGTTTTTTTTTAATCTCTTGTTAAGGCAACAGCTGGTAAAATCTGGAAAAGAGACCTGGAATTAAGAAGAGAATCAGTGCAAAAGATTCTAAACAGAAAATGACCACATCCCTCCTTCAGCAGTTTTGTGATGAGAAAATGAGGACTTTGAAAAAGAAAACAACCTGGATTGGTCCCAATATTGGTATGCAAACCTACCTACCAGGAAATATAAGCAGTGAGTAGAGCATCATGTTACACTTGGCTCTGTCAAATACTCAAATAAATCCATTGTGTCTGAAAACCAAATTTGTTCTGCTTATGCATCCAGGATGCAAACTTGAATTTTCAAAACAAACCCATGGTAACAGAATGTTTCCTCCAGATGGCAAGAAAATGCCTTTAATTCTGTCTCACAAATAAAGTACAGAACTCTAGCCATGTTTGTTGCTAAAAGAGGTTGTTCCTTTCCGGAACTGCAGGCTGGAGGGAGCTTTATTTTCTGTAACTGTGGATGAAATTCTGGACTCAAATTCAGTAGATTCTTGTCATTGGTTTGAGTGGAGTGAGAATTTGACAAGTCATACTGTAAAAGAAGGAGTATATATGTGTCTACGCTGAATATGAGCATATAAGAGTATATCCTGAAAAGAACTCAGAGCTTCCTTTCACAGGGGAAATGAAATGCACAATAAAAAGCAATTAACGTGAAACTGAAGAGAGCTGCTCTGACTCATAGTTGGAAATACGAATATTGTTTGGCTTTGGCTCAAAGGAAGCAGGCACATATAAATATTTCTTCAAGTCTCTTTAAAATATAAACATGGAAAAAACATAATGTTTTTTATAAGAAAACTATGTCTGCATGTATAGGAGGAACTGGTTCTGCTATGTGATGTGTAATTGTGAAAATGTGCAGGTAGGAATGCATTGCCGATTCCTCCCATAAGACGTTGTCTTGATGAAAGTGAAGACTGAGGGAATGAGCACTTGTTGGAAGGAGGGATAGGCAAACTTGTTTTGGAAAAGATCAGAACAAATTGTGTTTTCATAGCTGTATAAACTTCACAGAGTGGGATGTGCAGCACCAAACATGTTGAGCAGGGAGATTACAAATATGTGCAGTAAGAAAAGTGTTAAAAAAAAAGGCTGTAGCTCTCTCTCATCTTCCCCAGAGCTGAGTATCCCTTTCTGAGCGTTAGGGCAGTAAGTCAGTAAGTGTGAAAGTAGGTGACCTAAGGACCTAAGGCTCAAGCTTTTATCAACACAGATGTGTGCAACCTAGGCTTTTCACTTCCAAAAAGAGCACCCTAAACCCTTGACCTTCACACACACTTTACACTTTCTCTGCAGAAAGTGCACCATTCACTGGAAAGTCATGTGTGGAGCCAGCAAGGCAGTCCGAGTTATACAGTATTATTCTATTTATGATGAAAACATTCCTGCAAGAGAGGGAAAAGGCAATATAAACTTTTACATTGCATTACAAAGCATTTTGTGTACGTAAATTCCTACATTTAGCTTGCTCTGCTGTTTCTGTCTTAACATATTTCTGGTACTAAGGAAGATAGAGCCTTTGGGCTCTTTCAGTGCTTCATCCCTGTAAGTTTAGCAGTCACCTGTATACTGCATAGTTTTTGCTTAGTTCTCTAAAACTTTTTTAGCTGTTGTTATTACAGCTGTACATTATAACCCAACACTTCATATCAAAATAAATGAGAAAAGGAAAAGGAAAATTGCACTTATTTGTAGTGGAGTGAACTGTTTCTTGTTAGGGAAGCAGAATGTACCACCTGCTGCATGGAGGGTGGTTACAAATAGCAACACATACACATATTCACACCTTCCCACACACAACCTCATTCACCCACACACTCTGGCTGCTCAGTAAGTAATCACACTTCATTAAATTCAGCTCCAACAACTTGACCAAATCCTGTTGTTCTTCCTCAAACCAAATTTCTCTTTATTTTATAATAATTTGGCTTTCATAAGACTCAGAATCTGTGCTTATTTATCATGGAATGGTACAATGAAAATAACACAACCTCTGTGAACACAGAAAAAGGCACGTACTGGATGAGTGACGAATTTTCAAATTCCATTATATATATACATATACATGTATGTAAATTTGGAATTTATTGTGAGATTATTTAGGAGTTCTGTGAAGCCTTTAGCAGTCAAATACAGAAGTGATTATTGCCTATTAAATGTGCCAACAAGTTCTATTTTGAACATCAGGCAAGGTTTCCGGAACAGATCTCTCCTAATGAATGAATTGTGACAAAAACACAGCCAGATCCACAAGTAGATTCATTGTGACAGCATGACATGTCACCACACAAAACATTTGTTTGTCAAGCACCTAATGAAATTCATTAATTGAAGCTCAGCATTTAAATCCTTGAGGTTGTTCCTAGTGTGCCTAGTAATGAGGATTCACAGCAGCTGAGAGGCTAAGCCAGATGACATCGCAGCCAGCCTGTAGGAAATACTTCAGTGCTGTAGCAACACAAATGTAGCAAGGCTTATCCTAAGGTACTACAGGGAAAGGTGATTTAATTTTAAAACAAAACCTGTTTCATCCATTCACACTCCCATGATATCTTCCACGTATTAGAACCTATTAAAGCCTGTGTGTCCAGGTGGACAGTTTAGTATCCAAGGCATTTGGATTGAGGAGATGCGAGCAGAATTCCTTGTGATGACATAGAAGGTGAAGGGTCCTGTTGTCCTCATATTTCCTTGTATTGTCTTGTGCTGGTTTTCAATAACTTTTTTGTTCTCTATGAGCTGACAGTCTTTCCAGCCCTTTAAATCTGTGCGCAGTGAGAATTAACCACTATGCTTTGCCTTTTAGTCTGGTGGTCCTAAGCAGTTGCAAGTAAATATACTGGGATTGTCTTAATCTGGGTGAACCACCAGCATATGACATTCTTGAAACCATTTTTCTGATTTGTATTTGTTCCTCCTCATTCATCCCTGCTCAGAGGCTGAAATGTATGCACAGTGTCCAGTTACGCTTGTCAGTGCGTGTTTTTTCCTGAACTTTAAGATGAACTGGTCAGTAAGTAAGGCAAGTAGCCCGGGGAGTACATATAGAAATGGCCAGAATTGGACTCTGGACGCTGGAGAAACCATTGAATCTGCCGGTTGATTAGTGGAGGGATCAGGAAGACAAAGCCAGGTGCTGAGCTGACCATGGCTTCTAGGGTTCGACCAAGGGGGCAGTTTGCATGTCAGTGCATGAGACAACAGAAAGTGAGAGGATCTCAGGGCAAATTACTGGGTAAAGTTACTGGATAAGACCAGTTACTGACCAGTTACTGAATCCACAGTGCATGTGTGTGTGTGTGCGAGTCTGCAGCAGCAGCTGGAGTGAGGCTGCAGGCCTTGGGGCTCCTACGTCTTGCTCCTCCTGGACAGAATGGGGTCCAAGTGTCAGTTCCAGTGCAGACAGTCTAGGCCAGTTACTGGAGAGATCCAGATCATATATATTTAAATATTTCCACTAACTGATTTTTTTTCCTGAGGGATGGAAGAGGGCAACTGGTGGAAGTCACTGGTGCTGCCCATGTTTGCCCAGGTGCTGTGTTTTCTGCCTGTGCTGGATGATGTGGCTGATCATCTGTTTATTCATATTGTACACGTGTGTTTAACTGTGACCCCACTTGAACTACCTGCTCAACCTTTTTACTGGAGCTGCTGCTGCCAAACCTTTGTCGTGCTTCTGGATCAGGAGGTGATTCTCCCGCTCTACTGTACTCCTGTGAGACTGAACCTGGAGTGCTGTCTGGTGCAGCTCTGGTGTCCCCAACACAAAAAGATGTGGACCTGTTGGAGCAAGTCCGGAGGAGGGCCGTGAAATTGATAAAAGGGCTGGAGCATCCCTCCTACAAAAACAAACTCAGAGTGTTGGAGCTGTTTGGCATGGAGAAGAGAAGGCTCTGATGAGAAATTAGAGCAACCTTCCAGGACATGAAGGGGGCTTACAAGAAGTCTGGAGAGGGACTTTTCATGAGGACATGTAAGAGAAGGGGAATGGCCTTAACCTGAAGGAGAACAGGTTTAGATTGTATATTAGGAAGCAATTCTTTAAGGGTGGTGAGGTATTGGAACATGTTGCCCAGAGACTCTGTGGACTCCCCATGCCTAGAGGTGTTCAAGACCAGACTGGATGGCGTCTGAGTAACCTGGTCTGGTGAAAGGTTCCCTGGCCACAATAGAGGGATTAGAACTAGATGGTCTTTAAGGTTTCTTCCAAACCAAACTACCCCATGATTCTATGATTCTCTGTTTTTTCCTTTGTTCTTCCTGGCAGTGATATCAGTGAGATTTCATGTGCAAAATACACATGATTGATGTTGCTATTAACTCAAATTTGCTAGCATGATTAATTACCTCAGTTACCCACTACATGGCATTCTAAAGAAATGCCATTTTAGGAAGTGCACAGTACCTGCCATATAAAATTCACAAACCTTTACACTCTCTTTAGTTGGACAGATGAACATTGTGACATAAAAAGTTATTAATTGTGTTTAAAAATGTGCACCAATATTTATATAGTGCAATAAGATGGCATAACAGTCTGTGAAAGTGAAAAATGGTTTGTGCCTTGAGTTTATGCTTTAAACTTAGAGCCGACAACATAAGTGATTGCAAACACGGGAGTTACAATAATAGGAAAGTTGCATTTGCTGTATTCTCCCTTTCTTGTTTACTCTTGTTTCTGTCTTAGGGACCAGCTTGTAATTACTTAGCTGATGTGACCTGAAAGTTGCTCTGTGGTGAAGCAGTCACGTAGAGTAAGTATGTGGAAACGAGAGGTTATAATAAAGAGATAGGAAGAAACATGGGACAAGAGGAAGGTAAAGACTATAAAATAACTGGGGGGGGG